>RJWT010002971.1:0-38349 GCA_004365215.1 Cuniculus paca
ATAATACTATGTAATTAATATAGTAATGTACAGCAAAAAGCCTACTGCCTAGAATACCGAAAATAAACTCATCTGCCTGTCCTTTGAGACACGTGCTTCTTTCTAGTCTGTGAAGACCCTGCCTGACCACAGCCCATATGTACTGCAGACTCAGCCATATTGGACTGCTTACTGGATGCTTTTATTTTTCCCTCCATCAAACTTATGCTTTTGATTGCATTGTTCTCTTTTCTTGCACTCTACCTGCTCTAAGAAGCAGTATGGGTAGTGGTTAAGAGCAAGAAATGTTCATACAAATACCAATTTTTATCTCAATCTGAAATATTCCTTTTTATATAGATTCAAATCTTGGTTCTGCAACTTTCTGGTTATTTGATGTGGGCAAATCACTGACATTTCTAAGCCTCAACTCCCTCGAAAAATAGAAACAATAAGAGTCAGCCCATGGGCTTGTTGTTGAGTTACTGAAATAACACATATGTTGAATTACAATGGCTGGCACATGCATAATATGAGTTCTCTAAGTGAGAAGAGCCACTCCTGTTTTTCTTATTCTTTCCTAGTATTCTTTGTCCTACTTTTCCAAATACTGTATGCTATTCTAATAAATGATGTACACCGCAAGACATATATAAAACAGGGCATTCCAAAGACTGAGATAAAAAGTATATATGTGTAGAGATTCTAATATTTTCTTTCAACACTCAGTGGATTTTCTTAAGTGGCCCACAGTAGAAAACTGGTCTATGGTTGTGCAGGGAAGTGAAGGTTGTCATGATACAACCCATTGTTCATGAAAGACCTTGCCAATATGACTGCCCCCAAGTCAGGCATCCCTCGCAGAACTCTATGACTGAATCCTTCCCACCTTGACGACATCTGCCTCTTGTTCAGTAGGATTGTCTACTGTGATTAAAACCCAACAGTGCAATGAAAACACAATGCAAAGAAACTGTAAAATAAAATTATAAACTTCAAAAATGGTTCAGATGCCACAAAGCCAAAGCAAATGGTGGTAGGAAAATTCCGGGATCATACACAAGGGCAAAGACAATCAACATCTGGTGGAAGAAGAGAAAAAATCTAATGAATATAAGTGCAGACGCCTCAGAAGGGAATGTTCTAAATACCAAGGATCAAAAGATTTGTGAGAAATTAACGAAGCCTTTGGATATTTCTGTTGACAGATATCTTTTAAAAACACTAGATCAAGTACTTAAATAAAATATGAAAAAGATTAACCATAAAAGAAATTATGGATAACTCTTAATACATTAAATTGAAAATGTCCACTCCTTAAGAGAAATCATAAAGAAAGGCATAAACTTTATATACCCAGAATACATAAACAATTACAAATCAATAAGAAAAGATTACTCATAGTAAAATGGGAAACATTGCTTGCAGAAGAGGCATTTATCAGAAGAGGAAACACAAATGGTGAATAAACTTTAATAATGCTCAGCTTTATTTTATAAGCAGGAAGAGAAACGTAAGACCACACTGAAACACCATTTTATTACTTCTAGGGGGACAAAAGTTAAGATGTCTGTATTAGCTATCCATTGCTGCATTGTAAATGAGCACACACTTAGCAGTTTAAAGTACGAATCTCGGGGGCTGAGGGTCTATCTCAGCAGCATGGTGCTTGCCTGGCAAGTGCAAAGTTCTGAGTTTGATTCCCAGTGTACGAAAAAAAAAAAAAAAAAAAGGAAAGCAGGTATCTCATGCCCCCATGGGACAGGAGTCTGGGAATGGCTAAACTGGATCCTCTGCTTAGGAGTGTCTAATAACACTGAACAATGGCAAGAATGTAGATCAGTGGGAATGCTTATAATACGTGTGGGAAAATAATTACCTATCTTATGAAGTTGAACATTTGTATATGTTTAAAATGCAGAGATTCCATTCCTTTGTCTAGACCCTAGAAAGACATTATTACTTATGAACACAAGAACATGTATAAGAATATCGTTATGGTTGATACATTGTGTCAACTTGAGAAGTTTAGAAGTTTAACTGAGAGACTCAGCAGGGATCCAGGGTTCTTACTTTGTAAATATCCTCATCCTGTGCAATGGAGGGCAAGGAGATTTTGTGTGTTACAGGCACCCTGAAGGTGGGGGAGGGGGGATGGCCTGTGTACAATTGGAGGGTAGAGAAGAGGTTTGGATTTTGCCCTCTTTTGCTCTGGCTGCTGCCTTGAAGGGTTGCCCCAGTGCCGTGCCACCCTGCCTTGGAGCCAGCTGATAATGGACTGAAATCTCCAGAAACTGTAAGCTAAATAAACCTTTCCTTGCTTCACATTTGGTGTCAGGTGTTTTGTCCCAGCAACGAGAAAAGTAACCAAGACAAATATCATCACAATATTGTTCATAAAAACAAAACTCTTGCAGGAGCCCAAAAACTCACTGACAGGAGAATGAGTACATTGTGGAATTCTGACTGGAGGAAATAACTTCCATGAACAGAAATGCAAGAACCCTAAGATTTATGGTTCCATAAATCCTAGAGTCACAGTGTTGAGGAAAACAGGCAAGTCAAAGGAAACTAAATATACTGGGATTTATTTTATAAAGCTTGAAACAAAGCAAAACTAAATAATAGATGCATGATAAAACTATATGAACAAATCAAGGGGATGATAATAACAGAACTCAGCACACCTGGGTGTGGAGGCAGGCGTGTGATGGAGAAGGATGGTGCCAGTGGCTTCTCTTAGATCAATAGCATCAATGCCATGAAGGTTTATCAGGCGCATACATCTTATTGTTATGCTTTACAGCCATAGATGCTACATATGTTCTTTTGCATGATTGTCACACAATAGAAATTTAAAAGCACACTGCACTGCAGAAGTCAGCTAATAAAGTCAAATTGCAGCATCCATTCTATTAATAAACCCTGGCCATTTTAATTAGGGTTATTGATTATTACTGTTGGCGATGCTAATAATCACTACCTGAATTGTTTGTTTCAATAAGTCGTGTTATCATTTCCATCTGGATATCCCTTCCAAAGTTTTATGTGCTTGCAGGCGAGGGCTCTGAAAGGTGCTGTAGTCAAATGGGACGCCTGTCACATCTCAGCTGGGGCCTGGTCTGAAGAAGTGGGTCACTGGGGACGTGACCGGAAGGGATGTGTGTGTCCCTTCCTGGTTCCTGGGTTCCTGTCTTCTCTCTGCTTTCTGGCTGCCATGTGAGCAGCTTCTCACCAAGCCGGGCCCTTCTACTACGCCTCTGACCAGGAACGGACTGAAACATGAGTCAAAATAAACCTCTCCTACTTTAAATTTCAGGGCTCAGGTATTTTGTCCCAGTGACAGGGAAAGTGACTAAAGTAAGTAGTGTAACATTATGGCTGAAATATGCATTTGGTTAATTATAAGACAAACTTTTTGAGTTTTTAAAAAATTTTTGGTGTTTTTCTTTTTCTTTCTTTCTTTTTTTATTTTTTTATTTTGGAAACAGGGTTTCTCTGTGTAGTTCAGGCTGGCCTCAAAGTTATGGTGATCCTCCTGCCTCAGTGTCCTAAGTGCTGGGTTCATAAGCATATTCCACCATGTCTGGCTAAACTGTTTGAATTCTAAATCAATTTTTCAAGGAAAAACATCCCATCAAAACTTTTTTTATTACTTGTGAATGTTGAATACTGCTTATTTTTTGATGTTCACATTTTTAAAGAAAAATGATGCTAGCTGATTGGAAACATTCTCCAACTCCAATTTTGTTTTATTTAAACTTAGAAGTGACTTAACAATTTAATATTTTTAAAAACTTCTCTTCCCCTTTAGATGCTGGCCGTCTGCTTAGACTGAATTTTTCCAAGGGGATTTTCCTGTAGCATGTGTTTCCAGGCCCTTATTTTAGTTCTTTTAATAAAAAATTTCAAAATACTGTTGCACTGTCATTTTAAGGGCTCTAATTGCCTTGATTAGGCAGGAAAATCTTTGGAATAGCCAATTAAATTGAACTTTAAAATATCTACCTGAATGTGTCTTTGCTGGAGCAGGAATCTAGTGTTAGGCTCCCAGAAATCTGATTCCCATTTACGAATCTTTGTGATTCATTCTCCCTAGCCTGGGCTCCAAGGATTGTGATACAATGAGCTCTGTCTAATCCAAACCTGCAAAATCTGAAAAGAGGAGACAAAATGTTAGGGAGATGATGGGTTATGCCTGACATCAATTTAACAAATGTACATTAGGAACTGTCAAATTCCCCAAGACTATTTTGCATGGTGTTTAAATGCATCTTAGAAACTTAATCATAATAGAGACAATGGACACCATTTTGATTTAAAATGGCTATGTCTATTAAATCTGTATTTTGACAGTGAAGACATTTTTTGATCCATGAATAGAAACATTATTACTGTTACTACTGCTCACACTAAATTCCACCTGAAATATTTCCCTTTTGAAGGCCCATTGACCAGATATCATCTATATTTTTGTAACTATCCACACCATATGCAAGACACCCAGAGCCTCCTGGGGGACACAGCATTACTTAGTCTAATAAGTTAGTTGTTTTCTGCCTTATCTGAATGCCAAGCTGCTTTCATTTTCAGACTTTACTTGTCTTTGTATGAAACTAGCATAGATAAATACTTAGTTGACTTGAATTTCTCTTGATCTATTTTATTAATGGCTTCAAGCAAAGTCAAAACTATTGTGTTGACCATTTCCTCAGTTCCACTCAAGTGCTACGCCAGTTTCAGAGGTAAAACAAGCAGACAGCCTTGGTAACAAGGCTCAGGTTGTCTTAGGGGATTAAGTACTTAGTGCAGAATTTCACAAATATGTATTTGTGTTTTGGAAATAAAATTTCTTGCAAAAAGATCTCTCAAGAAAATTTGTGTTGCTTATATCAGAAAGTATCAGAAGCGTTTTTTCCTATTGTCACAAAAATGGTGAAGGTTAGTGCATGCAAATTTCTCATATGCCTCATAAAATCCTTAATCACCTCTATCCAAAGCCAAGAACTGCTGTGGAACCAACTAGTTCCTGTGCATAAGGAACTTGGCTATGTAATTCTGTTTCATCCTCAATTTCAGCATCTCCCACCCTCTCAGGGGGCTTTACCACTTCATGACATCATAAACAAGATGAGTCCAGAGTTCAGTATAGCTGACATTTTCATTATAAAGCCGATAAACAAGAAGGCCTCAAGGTACCAGCCATTATTTTTTCCTTTTCTAAAGCTGGATAGAAGTGTAATATGTTTACAGTTTCTAATTTGTTTTCCTGCTAATAAAAACAGGCATTTCTAGACAGGTTAGACAGTGTTATGGAGTTGGCTTTATAAAGCAGTGTGTGTGTAATTTTGATTAAAAAAATTAAATGTAGCTTAACCTTTTGTTAAGAATTATGGATGGAGATGGGAAAGATGGAAAATAAACGAAACCGAGCAAAGAGGAAAACAAAAGTTGCATTTTATTTTAATTGTGGAAAAGGCCTATGTATGCAATTGGGATTTCCATGTTTAAGAAGTTATTTTAAAAAGCACATTTTTTAGTTGGGGAACATAGTTTGCCTTATGCCTGTACTTTCATATTTATACAAATCAGGGTATTCATGCACATCCAGGTACTGTAGTGTTTTTGGGGCCAATTAATTTGAGTACGTAGGCAAGTTTTAGGAATTAAGGATTTGAAATCATTTGAATTATCAAAAACCTCTGTAAACATTAAACTAAGACCTGGAGGTTGTATGTCAAGTGATTCTCTGAATTATACATGATACACACCGCTATTACAGTGTGTATCAAGTATAGCAGGCTCTATGAGCCTCTTTCCTATTACAAAGGAACGAGGCTCATAGTGCCTGCTTGCTAGAGTGAACTGTGTGAAATCTGCTCACCAGAAGATGTGATCCAATGGTCTCGTTCAGGTGAAAGTTCTCAGCACAGATATGTTTGTACTTCTATTGATATGTATTACTAAAATACAATGGGCATAGCTTGCTGTGGATATAGTTCCAATCACCAAAACTGGTGAACATCTAGAGTGAGGAGAACCCAACAGTAGAATGGATGCATACACTTGCAGAACTCCTTGCCTGAAAAAGACAGAGTGGGAGAGAGAGATCTATCATCATGGCTTTGATCCCGACGTCTCATAATTCAATTGGAGGTAAAGAATGGATTCATAAAGATTAAACACTGCAAACAGGCAGGACTATAGATGATGTCAGTTGACATTCTAAAAAAGAGCTTTTCTGTACATTCTGTGAAGTGTGTTTTCTTTTTTCAGAAGTAGTGGTTATAGGACCCTTATTTCTTGATCCAGTTTATTTTGAATCCATTGGGTGAGGCTGACATGAAGAGGAGACATTCTTTCTTTCCTTGGAGTGCTGGTATGCAGGCACTGGAATGGAGGATTTTGCTCCGGTGGGGTTGATAAATGTGCATCTTTGGTCAGGAGGAAAGCAGCTCATTTCCCGTGAGTCAGCTATTTCAAGGGGCCAGGCAATTATTTCAAACTCTTGCCCAAGCAAATTGATGACTCCAGGGTGAGTGAAATCAATGCACTGGCATTTGCCAAACACAGAGTCAGACGAAAATAGAATAAATTAGTTCCCCTCAGTCAGTTATTGCTTTGAGTAGGTGAGCTGAGGAAGAAGGGGTATTGAGGTGTACCCTGAATGTGAACTGCCTTCTGTTTTCACCCGAAGATACAAACAAAGCAAAAGACAGAGAGTAGAAACAGACGGCGATTGTAAAACTGTAGCTTGCGAGGGAAAGGAGTTCTGTAAGCAACTCAATTTTTCCCTCTGAATTGTACCCAGAATAGCACTGGTTCTTATTTGCATACACTGTTCAAAATGTAGACTTTGAATTTATTGTCAGGTAGAATACAAATTCCAGAAGTCTGAGAGTTTCTGTTTCTGGAGTTTCCAATTGGGATTATGGACTGTCACCCAATAATGACAGCATTATTTGAAGCTCATACTAGAATTAATTTCTTACCACCCTACTCAGCCAATATTGACAATAAGATGTGCTATTAGCCAGCATAACTTGGCAGAGAGTCCTACAGCCGAATCGTGTCTGACAGTCTGTCCAGCTGGGAGAATGAGATGTCTAGGAAGAGAATATTATTTCAAAGATGGGTGTCCTCTAGGCATGCTCTCAGGACATGCTCAGCTACAGAGAAAACTAATTTCTTAGTGTTAGTAGACCAGCCTTATTCCAAGATAACTGTTCTTAAAATAATTGGAAGACTGAAGCATGCTCTACAGTAATATTGATGTGCACTATGAATACATTGAATAAATAAAGAAATGCCAATCAGGAGATGCAGTCTTTTTTTGGTGAGGAAATAAAGTATTTATGATTTTCTTATGATGTTCCATTGACATATGGTCCTTCTAACCAAGTGACAAGTTAATTGACTAGTTTTAAAGAGAAATGGATGTGGCTTAATGAAGAAGGACAGGATACGTATTATGAGGCAGCTGGTTCTGCCGCTGCTGGCTTGTGGAGACAATATATGTTGGACAGCTAATGAATCTCTGTTGCGTAAGATAGATTCTCTTTATAGTGGAATTGCATGCTTTGTCTCTAAATGGGGTTATTATACACACCATTGCGCAATGTTTGAAGAGCTTGGTTGGCCCTTGTAGAGGGTTAGGAGAGAAACAAATTGGAAGACAATCGGTCCTTAAGACCTTCAATCCATCAAACTCTCCATATTTATCTAAATTACCAGCACTTTCTCCCAAAATACAAATTTGTATGATACACATGGCTAGCATGTTAATGCTGACCAGCCTTCACTTTGATTTTTATCTGTTAGGTTTTTCACTGAAAGCACTCACCAAAATTCCTGCCTGGCGATACATTCCAGCCACTCCCTGCCATTCTTGCTGCTCCTGGTGAGCCCACAATCTGAGTCCCTGAGATTTCTTTCCAGATTCCTTCCTTGAGCACACACACATTGCTCGTCTTGGGTTATTCGGTTCTAAACACTCTGAATATCCTGTTTTAACAGTAATTCATTCAGTTTCTTCATTTTTCTCCATATTTGTAGGCCCTCATTGTTCAGTTGCCTAGTTTTTCTTCAAAATAAATCCACTTCAGCCCATGGCACAGCCTTAAAAAAACTGGAAGTGATGGCATAAGAAGGGGAAGGGGATGAATGACAGTGTGGTCTACTCTGTATCGGAAACCATACCTCCTGTTACAGCGTGTGGACATGGTTCGTTCTGATGGTATAGGGGAGGAGGTGGAGGAGTTTACCTCTTATACCTTCCAACTTGGCTTGGTTGTTATACTGATGACTTGATTCTTACGTTGATGTTATCACATGGTCTTGAGGAATTTTGTAGCTCAATTTGAACCAGAGTTTTTCAAGGTCATAGCATGTCTTTTAAGCCTGGGAGGAGATGGGCATGGGAAAAATGATTCTTGAATATGTGATAACAAGGGTTTCGACTTGTTGAAGAACTCTGGACAAGTGACAATTCCCACTGACCTTGACATTCTCACCTATGAAGCAAGTATTTGCTTCTTCTAGACTTTCTTTGTGTCTTTCTGCTTTTTACCTTCAGCGAGCAATTGAAAAGAATTACTCATGTGAAAAGTTTCATGATTCTTAGAGTAAGATGGTGCTTTCAGTTTAAGCCATTATTCTACTCCAAACTACATTGCTTCCTCTTTATCATTGTGGGGTCCTCTACTTTTCAAGTCTCTCTGTACTCTGGAATAAAAAAAGGTGAGCTGAAAGAAATGGAAGAACCATTTCATGGGCTTCTCTACATATGTATTACCCTTTCCAAATTGAATCTTGAAGCCTTGTCAGAAGTGTTATTTTTCCAACAGAGCAGGTATTAAGTGGCTATAGAAAATAAACTCACCCCCGATATCATTCTTGTCGCTTGCTACATTCATTTACTATGAAGATTATACTGTGAGGTGTGACAAGAGGTGCTGTGCGCAAAGGAAAATCACCACTTTGTAATTCTATTTATTCAAGTTTTCCTTAGCATGGGCTTTTGGGTTTCCTTGTTTTTTTTTTTTCTGGAATTACATCTTAAATGGCAAAAGAGTCTTTAAAAATGTATTTCTCCAGAGGCTTATTTCATCCAAGTAATCTTTAAGTTGCAAAAACACTTCTGTAGGTAGAACTGTTTGGTAACAAGGTTTCTATAATTTGGCCAGGGGAAGGAAAAACAAAAAAAAATTGGCAACAATGAATTTTACCTATTTTTAACGACTTTTATATGCTCTGGCAAAAATAGATTATTTGATGACAATGCCAGAATTGTGCAGCTCTAAGTAGGAATTAGTTTCTATTTGGCTAGATGTTTTATTTAATGAGAGCTTGTGCTTATAGTTTTTTCTTTAATGTAATTACCTTAAGGAAATAAGTGTGTACAGAGACTAATGAGTAGACACATAGTCTTTATCAATGTTTGTTCAAATTATTGCACATTAGAGATATGGGAATCTAGGATTGAGATGTTTTAGAAATGAATCTTTGCTCCTATGTAGCATCTTTAGTGCAAAGATCTGAGAACACATTACGAGCAATTAAACTCTAGGATACCAATGAGGATTCTGTATTACTCATTGCTTAAATTAAGTTATGGAAATCTGATTTGCTCTGGGTTCCTAGGAAATCCTTTCTTTTATTCCTGCCAATTTGCCATCCTCATTATCCTAGGGAAACCATTTCTGGGTCTCTTTTCTTCCCATTTGTCACATTTCTTAAAAGACTTACTTTTTTAAACTTCCTTCTGATATATTTTTTAAGACAGAGTCTTGCTATGTAGTCCAGAATGACTTCCAACTTGTGATCCTCTTGGTTTTCAGCTCTTCTCCAAGATTACCCCAGAATCCAGGTTCTGGGTGGCCTCACTCTGGTCAGCAGCAACATTTCCCTGAGGGTGTCTGTTCTTCTTCCATTCGTCTCCGTCACCATCTCCCCACCCCGTCCCCACTCCAGGATTCTATGTCAGAGACTTTGGATTCCTCTTAATGCTTCCCCTTTCATCCTCACTTACCTGATCACTCACTGAATCCTGCTGATTCCACGTTAGTGATGTTTTCCCAGTAATTTATCTTCTGTCCTGGTGCCTGAGTTTCAGCAGCTTCATCTTCTGCTTGCATGGGGGCCTCGGGAGTCAGTCTCCTCCTCCTGCACTGTACTTTGAGTTGGACTCCATTCCCTGAGGATAAACCCAGGCTCATCCCTGGATTCCAAATTGCCTGAGGGATGCAGGCCTGACATAGCCTGCTCTCTTCCCTCCACGCCTTCCCTCCTCCGGCTTTGTGCTCCTGCAGAGCCAGACTCTCTATGCTCCTGTTCCGTCATGGAACTTTGGCCTGAAAAACTCATCTTTTCTCCCTGCTCGTTTTTGTAAAACCTCCCAACACAGTCCCTCCCCGCTTTCACTGGCTGCGGTCTTTGGTTGGGATCTCACAGCGCTGCCTTTATCTCAGTCACGTGATCCTATGTCCAGGTACCAAGGGATTTTCTCTTTGTCATCTGGCTTTCTATTTGTACCCAAGCCTTGGGCACATCCTGCACCCTTGCTGAGGGTTAACAGTTGGCAAGTGCATGTAATGGGTGAGCAGCTGCAGAGTAGCATAGGATGTCCCCAAAGGATCCTTGCTGTGGGGTGGAAGGCACTTGGATGGGGCTGTTAATCTCTGTCCTGGGTTATACTCTGCACAGGAAAAGGAGAAATTGTATGTGGAACTGAAGCACATTTTGGCGCGGCAGCCAGGCCCTGAGGCTGCGGAACAGCTGCAAATCTATCGGCACACCCTGCGGGAGAAGACCAAGCAGCTGAAGGTACGTGGCAGCTGGTCTGGAGGCACACTGAGGCCAGCTCCCTGCATCGGCACTGGCCTGGTGAGCCGTCTCTCTGAGCCACACACCACCAAGTCAGTTTTCTCAGAGCTCGTGAGGTAGCACGCCCTCCGTTTCCAGGAGGCTGGGAGCATGGGAGGGTAGAGTTGGGGGAGCTTGAAGGCAGTGAAATGGAAATTTGGGAACCTGTGTTTGTGTGGATGACCACAAGATGATTTAGAGGCCTTCAAACCTGTAATGCTGTTGGCCAACTGAAGGTTTCTGCTACTCCCCTCCACCAGGAAAGAAAAGCTCCCAGGCCCCAGGTCTTCCCGCATGACTGTTAGACAGTGGCTAGGAAAGAGAAAGAAACTCATGCCAGGCTTTCTTTAGCCTAGGTCCCTTCTAAGTAACATAAGAGCCTCATCTGGAGAGAGGAGGTGTTTCTCTATTGCATTTTCCTTTTGGAGATTTTCTGCATTTTGTGCTTTCCATGCTAAGCAAATGCTCGCTATTACTGACTTTAAGCAAGTTCTGAGCACACAGCTGTGGCAGGCAGCAAACATCTGCTGGCTCCTGGCACTTACCTGACCAATTGCTGCCTTTCCACCTGGGGCGCAGTAAATGTCACCTCACAGTATCTCACTAGCACTTTCAAGAATCAGACAGGGTCCAGTTGTGGCCCAAAAGGGCCAGTAAAACAAGTCTAATTAGAACATTAATTTTCAAATTATTCTGAAATGTTCATTTCATGTCAGAATACTGAGACAAAATTTGAGCTCTGCATAGGGCATATGCTTTTATCTTTGTTGCTTGGAACAATTGAGTATTTCAAACAAAATTCAAAAATGTACTTTTTAATTTTGTCAGGATGGGGGTTGATCAGGAAAACACACATCTGTCCTACCCCACTTAGCTCTGAATGGCTAAAAATGGCTCTCGCAATGAACCTTTTAATACTTTCTTTATCTGTTTATCTCAGGAAGCCCACTTTTTCACTCAGAATGAAATGCGACCTTGCGCAGAAAGCAGGCTCTGAGGCAGATAGTAGTGAGGATGCCCAACTGCTTGATGTCATTATCTGGACTCTCAGGAAATTTCCCATTCATTGCTTGGAAACAGTCTTGTTCATAGTGTTTAATAGCAAGACAGATTTTTTTTCCAACGCCAAAGTCAGTCTTCAGGTTCTGATAGCAGAGTCGAAATAATTTTTGCAACGATTAAAAAGAAAGTGTTCGGAAGCAGATGAAACTCAAAAAGTAAAGAGATCGCTTTTATGAAAATCTTTAAACTAGCAAGCAAGAGAAAACATAAACTGAGTCTACTGCATGCTCCTCAGCACAGCAGCCCGCCTTTCTTCGTCTTCGTGCTGGTGAGCAGTGCACCCTAACTTGGGTTTGCTTTGTGTCTTAACGTCCAGCTCTGGTTCAGTCCAAGACCAGTGGTGTCACTGCACAGAACCATGGGGGGCGAGTGATTAAGCTTCTCATCACAGCCCTGTCTTGCTTGCAGTGCTCCCCTGTGCACATGCCACTGCCACCTGTTTCTTCGGTTTAAGTGTTCCAGTGCTGACATAAAGGAAGGGCTAGCGAATAGCCCCGAAGAGCATCACATGGAGGTGGCAGACCTTTCGCCGAACGGCCACTTTGGCAAACACAATCGAATGTCTGTTAGTCGTGGTGGCAGAGTGATTTTGGAATAATTTTTACTGTAATCCTGAGATGAATCACATTCCCTCGTGGTATTTTTCTTGAACATATATTTTTAAAGGTTTTAGGAACAATTTTAGAATATTGGGTGCTTTTCTGTCTCTACTCACAATATTTCTTGAAACAGGTGATACCAATTCACCTTCGCTGTTTGATAAGCAGCAGAGTCGTGTTTCATTTACCTTTGTCACTTGTATGAGTCTTGGCTGGGGTTTTACTCAGATACGGATCTTGAGCCCGGGAAACAGGCAGATCAACCGTTAAACTTGTCCATCGTTGGGTACTTCTAGCTCAAGGGTAGATTAAATTTTTTCGGAGAAGGATATTGTTTCACCCTGTATCTTTTGCTAATTCTGCTTTATTTGCCATGTTAGGTTTTGTCTTCAGAACTGAATATGTATGAATCACAGAGCCAAGAGTATAAGTATGAGATAGAGAAACTCGGCAATGAACTGATGAATGTAAAGAAGAAATACCTGGCTCAGAAACGCAAAGAACTTGCTCAGAAGTAAGAACTAGTTAAAAGTTCTGATTCTGTTGTGCCTATTACCTGCTCATAAGAAAATATTCAGTGAATGCTCATAGAATTGCAGACTTCATTGGGGTAATGGAATCACAGGGGGAGCAGACAGTGTTCCACAGGTCACTAACTGGTTCATATCGAGCAAGATTGGTGTGTTATTCAACACTGAGGCCCTTCCTTAGGACCCTAACTGGAATTCCCTAGTATCTGCTCATTGGTGGTTCTAACTTGGAACAGAGGTAATGGGCTGGGGTCTCCTGTGCTCTTCTATAGCTTGGAAAGAATCATGCCAGAACTATGTTTGAAAATGAGCCTTGCACAGGATGAAGCAAATTTACAATGAAAATCACACATACTTGTGCTAAGGGAGCAGGCCTTGGCAAAACTGTTCTTATAATGTAGCTATACCACTGTAATTACAAGCATTTCCTGTACTTCAGGTCAACTATCTCTGAACGGTCCTCTATGTCTCATACTTGATTCAGTACCTGCCAGGGGGTGTTGACATGAGCCATTTTTTGGGGCAGATGATAATGCAAATATGAGCTAACATTTTTAGTTTCAGGTGCCCATGCATTTTCTGTAAACATTCCCTTCACTGCACTATTGTCCTTTGCCTGATCCTAGGCAGAGGTAGAAAACCCAAATGAATCAGCAAAGTTTGAAACTTGGTTTGACTGCATAGCATTTCCAAAATTGGAAACTTGATTGTGACTTACACTGTGGGTTCACAGTCATATTTGGTATTTCATTTCCATGAACATTTGGACATGTGAAATGTAATTCAAATACATCAGGGATCTGGTGGCGGCATATAAAGTAACCAGCTGCGAATTCACTTGCCAGTAAAAATCTGCCTTTCCTGTAAATCAGAATACTCCCAGTTCCACAATTAGATGCCATCTTGGTAGAGGAAAATACTGCTATCATTTAGATAAATCTTAATGTGTCGGAGTAGCAACAATTCGATCGAGACTTTCTAGTGTGATTTATTAAACATGTAGGTTCCTGGACCCCATCTCTAGCTTGTCAGATTCTGCAGGCTCTGGGTGGGCCTCAGAAATCTGCCATTTAACAGGCTGCTCAGGTGATCTTTATGGACACGGAAGTTTGCACATCACGAGATTAGAGGTGTGAATTAAACGAATAGTGGAGGGAAAGCACAACCGGTTTCCTTTAGGGTATCACAGTTGTGCTTAGAAGCCATTAGCATGGCCAGTTCCCACAAGAGGCAGGTGTCCAGCTCATTGGTCTTCCAGCTTTAACACATGCCCTGATCAATAAACATTCTTGAACTTGCAGCTTCCCCTGCCACATGTATATACCATATACATACGTAAATACAATTCTTATTTTAGAATAGTTTCATATTTATGTCCATATATTTTAATGCATAAATTACATGCTATTGTCATTTTGCAACTATGAGTAAGGTGTCATCGTTAACTTTTAAAGATAAAAGCATAAATAGGAGCTCTGATGCCTTCATTCTCTACTCAGCAGATCTCACTCCACTGGGAAAGCAGTGGTCTAGTGTACACAGTTCCAAACAGCGGCCACTGTCATCCTGGGGCTGATTCTCTTTCCAGCCTTGGTCCTGGGTTTGGCCTAGTCTCCTTCAAGCTTACTGAGCATTGCATCTTTTGCTGGACACAGGGAACATCACAAGCCATCTTTTGTGGGCTTGGTCAGTCCTTCTCCATGGCCCATCCACAAGAATCATGGTGCCCCAGCCATATGCCACTTGTGGCAATTTAAATTCAAATTCATTCCTGCTAAAGCAGATTTCAAGTTCTGTTCCTCAGTTTCACTGGCTGCATTTCAAGTGCTCAGCAGCCGCATATGACCAGTGGTGATTCCATGACTGCAGAAAGATTCATAGTGCAATGCTGCTCTGGAACCTCTGCCTTTATGTGTCCTCTTCTTGTCCTTCAAGGCTCACCAGTGGTAGCCACTTTGACCTGGCTAAGTTGCAATGGTGGTTCCATCTGTCTGGGGACATACACTGGTAGACAGAGAGCTGAGTTCATTGCAAAAGAGATGAAGGTGTTGGAGAAAAATATGCCCAGGCAAGAACTAAAATGCTGAGATGGTTTCGATTGGAAGGAAGAAGGCTGCAGGGAGTCATTATAATGGTCTATAAATACATTAAAATGATAATGTAAAGGAGACAGTATTCCCATTAGTCAGCTTAGACCAAGCCAGAAGCATTAAGCTTAAGTTCCTTCAGAAAGGAAAATTTAGGTTATTTAAGGCAAGGGCACGCAAGGGAAGAGAAGTGAGTGCAGCCTGTGTCTCACACCGATCAGGAGCTGGACGAGTTGCCAGAGAGCGTGCAGGAATCCTCTTGGCTGGATCCACTCAAGGCTAAAGCTTTTGTGCTATTTAGAGAGGATGGTTATTCGCAGCGATGAAATCAATTCGGCTAAGAGATAGCTGCGTTGATTAACCAATCTTTTAAGGTTATTTCCAAATGGAACAATTTAGATTGCTCTGTGGATGTTCTCCCAGACATACCCTTTATGAAACAGCAGTTCATATCATTTTTAACTTTTTTTCCTCCTCTCACTTTTCTTAGACATTCGCTTTCTCACTCGATGGTTCTCACAGGCATACCCTCTACCCATGACTGTGGCACCTGGGCCCCCAGGTTGGTCTAGAATTTTTAGGTCTAGATTCTGTGTCCAGAGACAGAATTTGTTCTCCTAGTATAAAACACTCATAGTTGTTTTATCTAATTTGTTTGGATTCAGCAGTTTGCTTAATTGTTGTTTAAAGGGGATTCCACTGGTGTTTTCTCTAAGCCCCTTGACCACTTGTGGAAATCTATATTTCTTCTGGAAGAAATTTGAATAGATGTGGGTCTGTGTATGTATTTCAAGGAGATTCATCTAGAAAATCTGTTGTAAATTTTCGGGTAGAACTCTTTTTATCTGTTGCCAAGAATACTGTCTTACTTTTCTTCCCCAAATTTAACCATTTCTAGTAATAACTGCTGCTTGTCTTAGAGTTATGGGACATTTTGTATTTTGTGAATGTCCAAGTTTGATGAGATTCATTATGTTTGGCAAATATTTATAAATTTCAACCTGAACTTTGAAATGTGCCGGATGATATATGATGAATTAGTCACTATGACTGAGCTAACAGAACATTCTTCTGGTTGATGTCTGGACCTAAACAATTTTTTTTTTAATAGGAAGGTGACTACAAGGCAGAAGCCACCAAATCTGTGGTATTTGAGTCATAATGAGGTCTTCTGTGCATATTTAGATCAACATTAGGAAAGCACATTTTACATTTGTCTTTCCCTGACTCTATGTGTTATCAATAAACACCTAATTAGATTTACACAACCACCTTGCCTAAAACAAGAAGCTTTAATCAAAATTGTTTGCAGTGGCTAATTCACCCTAGGAACTTACAGACCATCAAAGTAGATGGAGGAAAAGATATTAAAGAAGCTAACTAACTTTTGCCTCTTCTCTTATAGGAACAAAGACAAACTACCCATAGATAACACCTTCTTGATCGCCAAACCTACAGGCCCTCGTTTTATTGGGGGTGGATTTCCCCTCACCAAGACACCGAAGGTGAAGTCCTAACTTGAAGCTTCTGTCTGGGTCCACCTGAACAGCTCACAGGAGGAAATTTACACCGGAATGTTTTTGAATAAGTTCTTTTATAACCCTTGGATCATAAATATCTAGGAAAATCAGGTACCCAAATTCCAGGACGGAAAGAAATGCAGAACTAACACGCTCATATACACACAAGAGTGATGCTATTTCACCTGGACCATGTGGACATTAACAGATTATAATTCTATCTATTCAATTAAGCTGATTTATTGAAGGAAGCAGATTTTTTTGTTACAACCACATCGACAGATTTGAAACGCACCAGATGTAGATACTCCATATGGATGAAGCTTTGGATCTTAATTTCTCTATTACAGATATTTATGCACTTGAAGGTTTCAGACTTTAAAATATTTTTGAAATGCAATGCGCCTCCTTTCATCTTATTAGTAAGAATCAACTTTAATTATTCCTCATTAACAAGTCATTGCATGAGATGAGAAAGAAAGACATACTCTCAAATATATAAAGCGTTTTGAGAATTGTTTCAATGTGGAATATCTTTTTAGGCCTGGGGTAGGAAAAATCTATTCCAAAGAGATATACCAATAAATTCTTCATCATAAAAAATATAAAAAAGCTGTTGTAGAGATTTTGATCTTTGCTTTAGTACAGTCTGGAATTAAAGTTTAAAATTACTGTGAGATATGTTTAACCTAAAGACTTGATTCAGAAGAAGCAGGACTATAAGCTGAAAGGGCTGGGCTGGCATCCTCTGTAACCCTCACAGTTGAGAAGCGAATTATTTTAGTGCAGGGATCCTTTCAGCTCTTAGGTTGTCAGCCAGCATTCTGAGCCTTCGAATCTGTCCTGTTTTCTTTTTATTGTAGCCATAATTGTTTGGGCATCGGTTCACAGTTTCTTTGTGAAGAGTGTTCATTCAACAATATTGTGTGGGGACCCTCTGGCCATCTCTATCACAATATCTCGATGTCTGTAAATTATTAAATTATTGAAGAGTAAGTCGCTCAGCACTGAACAAGAGCAGTGTAAAGGAATCATTAGAACATTCCATTTGTACTATGGGATCATGATTCCCAGTGGGAACCGCAGGAATGTCAGACTGTTCAGGAAGGTAGGACCTAGTGGAACAGTCTGGGTGTCCAGCAGCCCCTTCGCCAGTCAAGGCCAGGTCCTCTCAAAGGTAACCTTCACCAGAAGCAGACTAAAGACAGGTATGCCACACAAGTGATTTCTTATGAAAGGGTCCCAGGAAAACTAGTAAGAGTGCAGAAGTGAGACACGGATGGGAAGGAGGCCAAGCAAGGATGGGATATAAGATCAAGTTCCATGATGGCAGACTGGCTCCATCTTGCAGGGGAGCTCTGGAGCTAAGGTTATCCCAGCTCAGCGTTCTCCCCAGCAGGGAGTTTTCAGCCCCACGCTGTTAGTCATGGCTGAAGGCTGCTCTAGAGCACCCCCTGACTCTCCCTGCTTCCAAGGGCAGCAGACCCTGATGGCCAGCCCATTGGTAGCAGTGGGACAGAGAGCTCACGGCTCTGGCTACTGAGGTGGAAGTGGTTAAGGGATCCTTTGTGAGTGAGGTGGGCAGTGTTCTCCTCTGCTGCTTCTCTCAGGCTGGGCACAGGAAGAGAGCCCTGTGGAGAGGAAGCGACATGGGTACCCCGAGGGGCGCCTGATCATCAGATCTCTGGGCAGCACACCGGGATGTGCAGGCTGCACACGTGCCCCGGAGAATTTGCCAAGAACGTTTTCAACCCAAACACTCCAATGGGGCCATTTCTGATATCTCTCCACAGAGCCAGGAATAGTCTATTTAAACAAAAGAAACAACGCTGGAGACTTTCCGGGCCATCGAAAGATGTTCTGACTGCAGCCTCTGCCATCTTCATTTGGAGTCCTGGAGTTGCTTCCGAAGAGACTCCCTTCTGTAGGGGAACAGAGCTGCGATTCCTCCTCTCTCAGTGTGGCAGAGACTTGGAGACGCGGCTGGGCTCAGAGTCTGATGTATTGTAACAGTGGGTTGTTTTGAAGATTGGACGAGTTGGAACAATGGGAGGCACATGGCGATAGTCTGATAAACATCTGCCATTGTTATTATCAAGTAAGAGAGACCTAATGTTCTGGAATTAGAGAAGAAAGTTGTTCCATAATGCTTGCCACTTATCAAGGTGATTGTGATCCTCATTTAGAGGGTGCATGACCCTGAAATATCCTGATGGAGCTGGATTTGGTAATTTACAGCTAAGCATCTTGCTCAGTGTGTGCCTCATAAAAACATCTGTGTATTTCTTATCATTATGCCCTGGGGACAGGGTGGCCCTTCACCTTCAGAAGTCAGATTGTCAGTCTTCACGTAGTCATCAGATAGAAGACCCTGGTGGCCGCTTGCTGACCTCCCCTTCCTGTTTCTCTTCATGGCCCAGAGCAGAGGTTTTCAAGCCCTGCGGCTGCCCGGGTCTCCACAGTCCAGGTGGAAGCCGGCTCCAGGAGCTGACGGGCAGCTCTGGCAGGTGCAGTCCTCCAGCTTGAGCGGAGGAGCAGGTGTGAGGGCTGGGGTAGGTGGGGGTCCTGCCACCGCCTCTCCTTGCTGCACGCCCCAGCAGTCCAACATGTCAAAAGCAATACTTGCCCCCTTGTTTCCATCCAGCTACTGTGCAGAAAGGAGCTGTTAAAAACACTGAGACCTGCAAATCATTACAGACAACTGTGAACTCGCAGTGGGTCGAGGTGCTTTTAAAATCACAAACTTGAGCTTCACTGTAAGGCAGCATTAGGAAATTATTCAGTAGCATAATTTTACACTGGGGGTGTCAGAGCTTTAAAAAGGAGTCCTGTGCTAAGCCATTCATTGACTCCCAGCCGGGCTGATGGGGAGCTGGTGTGGCTTCTGTATTAACAGAGAGAAGCATAGTAAAAGGGACTCCCTGCTCATCATTTGCTGATCATAGCTTCTCAGCGCCTGCTCTTAGAACTGGGTTTTTATTGTGCTTCTCTCTGAAGTGTCGCTGGGGGCAAAGGTCTGTGACTGTGATAAGCCATAGAGATGATGGCAGCTGTGTCGGAAGAGATGGCAGCAATTCTTCTTGCCATGGCTGTAATTTTGCTATAAATTTTTATCCAGGGCTGATAAATATCATTTGATTTCCCAACTTGCTCAGACAGACTCCGAAATTTGACAAGGAAACCTTGACACCCATAGGAAAATACTATATAATGCAGTTTGAGTGGGATGGCATTTCAGGGGCAGGGCAATTTGCAAAACAGATACCATCCCTTAAACACAATGCATTTTATGGAGACCTACATGGGATAGGAGCAAAGGGAGGGCACTTTTAAATATTAAAATTGTAAAATAACTTAAAATATAGCTCACCATTTTCATGGTAGTAGACAGAAAACATTTTTACAGCATTATCCATTTTTAACTTCCAATTCAATGCTGCTTTAGTATACCATTTCTCATATCTATTATTTAAAAGTTCCATTAGGGTTTTGAGATCTATTAGAATTTTATAACAGTAGGAAATGTGGAATCAACATTCTTTTTTATAATTAAAATAGATTTTTCTTATTTTAAAGTACCTGATTGTTACAGAAAATTAGAAAATACAGATAAGCAAAAAGAAGAAAAAGGTCATCAGTAATCCTACTACTCACTGAGAACTACAGTTTTCCTGGGCTGACACCTGTCCCATTCACATGGGTTGCTCGTACAGCCGTTTACACCTACCACTTGTCCTGATTGACCTGTCTTTGTGCTTCCTAATTGTTAACTACTTTGAGTGTGGCCCTTGAAACACTACTGTTTTGTACCTTTGGGTGTATCTTTTTGGACCTTTAAAATAAATTACATATATATATATATATATATATACACATATGTATATAGTTTGTAAGTTTTGAAAAATACATATCCCCAAATAATTATTGCCACAACGCACCCCCCATACTCTTTAGCTCCCTGGAAAGTCAATATCTCAGTCCTTATTCAGTTGAAGCAACCTTGGATCTGTTTTTCATCTTTCTACCTTAGTCTGGTCTTTCCTGGAACTTTATAAAAATAGAATCATACACTATGTTCTTTTGTGCCTGACTTTTTCTTAGTGCTTTTTGAGATTTACCCATGTTCTCATATGTATTAATAATTCACTCGTTTTTATTGCAGAGCAATATTCTACTACTGTATGTGGAAATAACACTATTCATTTATTGTGCTAGTTGATGGGAATTCAAGCCATTTTCAGGTTTGAACTGTTATGAACATGCATGGATAAGTGGACCTGCCTTACAGCTTTTCTTGGTAAATACCAGTGAGAAGAGTTGCTAGATCAAAAGGAATGTATACATTTATCTGAATTAAAAAGTGCCAATCTGTTTTCCCAATTGTATCATTTTATATTGCTACTAACAATGTATGAACTCCAGTTGTACATCTTTGTTAATATTTGATACTGTCAGCATTTTTTAAGCCATTCAGTTTGATAGTTATGTCCCAGTGAAGTTTACATTTGCATACCCTGATATAAATAAGCGTCTTTTCATGCGATTTTGGTCATTCATGAGTCTTATTTTGTGAAGCATCTTCAAATCTTTGCCTTCTTATTGGGTTGTAAAATTTCTTCATATAGTCTAAATATAAAACTTTTGTCAGGTATATGTACAGCAAATATTTTTCTGTCTGTATCTTAACTTTTCATTTTCTCAACAGTATGTTTTGAAAAGCAGATATTTTAACTTTTAATAAGGTCTAATTTGGCCTCATCTTTCTTATGGGGTTTGTAACTTTCTAGCCATAAGTAATTGTTGCCTACTCTCAGCTAGTAGTGATTTTTGTTTGTAGTTTTCTTCAGAAGTTTATTATAGTTTTGTTTCTATGTTTATGTTAATGATGCAGTTAGAATTAATTTTATGTATGGTGTGAGATTAGAGTAGAAGTTCATTTAAAAAAATCTGTTAACTTAAAAAAAGTACAATACATTTTTGTTGACTAGTGTTACCCTGTTATGCAACAGATTTTAAAACTGAACCTTTGTACCCTCTGATCAACGCCTTCCCCTCCCACTTCCTGCCCCCCCACCCCCCCGCCATTGATAAAACTACCTTTCTACTCTCTATTAAGATCCTACACAGCTCTGAGATCATATGGCACTTGTCTTTCAGCGCCTGGCTTATTTCACTTAGCATAATAGTCTCCACTCATTCCCATTGTTGCTAATTACAGGACTTTCTTCTTCTCAAAGACTGTACACATTTCCTTTATTAATTCAATCACCGATGGATACTCAGGTTGATTTTGTAGGGTATTGTAATTAGTGCTGCAAAGAACATGAGAGTGTAAATATCTCTTTTGAATTTGAATCCACACCCTTCTAATTATAACTCTTTGATCTCCGGTAAGTTAAGTAACCTTCCAAGCTGCTGGAGTGTCACTTTTATTTTATGTTTTTTAGTATTTATTTATTTTATTTATTTTTTATGAGCAGGATATACTTATTGAGAGAAAGAAAGCTTCTGCCCAAGAGAGACAGAAGGGGTCCCAAGTGGGTTGCTGGAGTCTCATTTTTAAAATGGGTGTAATGATTCCCATCTCTCAAAATTGTTATGTGGATTAAAGGAATCTGCATGTAGCATCTGCACAGTGCTTGGCACATAGCCAATGTTTAAAAACTGTTAGTTTATTACAATCTAAAAAATTCCCCCTTGTTTCTAAATAGTAGCCTGAGAAGTTTTAAAATATTCTTTGGAGTAGTCACTTGATGAATAATAAACATCAAAGAAACTGCTAAACTGTTATCTGAGTGGATATGGTCAACAATCTTCACTGGATTATGAGGCCTTATATTGTGCTCTTTAAATAGACAGTAAAAGATTGAACGGCCATTAAAGTATGTTGTGTCAATTCCGTCTCTTTCTCCTCAGTGATTAGTCTTTTTTACATGTCATCTGAGACAGAATGCCAGGAACGCTTTCTTTGGGTTCCAAAATAACACTGTTCCCTTCTATAGCTTGAACCCAGGCAGTTCCTTCTTCTCCTTCCATTGTGACAGTAACAGCCACCATCCCAAAGGCTTTACAGACCCCAGTTTTCAGCCACACCCAGGAATCTCTGGGAGAGGAATTCACATTCTCCAACCCAGTTGTACGGGGATCACTTGGAAAACTTTGGAGATTGCCAATGCCTGCGTTCTTCTGGACAGGCATTGACTTCACTGGCCTGGATACGGCATAGGCATTAGGGTCTTTTCAAGCTCCCGGAAGCTCTGTCCCTCAGTCAGGCTGGAGGATCGTTGCTTTACACACAGTATCTTATGAGGAAAGCCCGTGGTCATGTATACACAGCTCCACTATTGAGCTTGGAAGCAACTGCCTGGGTCCCAGGACTCAAGGTCCGAGGGCAGGACTTGAACTGATAAGCATGTTTGATTAATCTGATCATGTCCAACTTCATAGTTTATGTCTCTAATCTAATTAGGTTCACCCTATTCCAGTTCTCTCTCTCTCTCTCTCTCTCTCTCTCTCTCTCTCTCTCTCTCTCTCTCTCTATCTCATGTCCTCTGAACTGTTACCTAGGAACAATTTCCCTATGTCTTCTCTCCTTTGGAAAGCTCCCCTCCTCTCCTTGTTCTCATGCAGGTGTGGCTAACCCCTGCTTCCTTGTAATCTTTTTTGCATGGAGGCAGTTTTCTTTTTAGAGATCACCCTCCTCCCTCACATCTTCAGGTTGAGGATGTGGGGTAGGCGTCATCCTTGCTCTGGGTTACCGCTTTCACTCTTCTTTTCTTTTTGCAAACATCAAAGTGTCTGAAGCTGGACCATGCAGCTGTGCTACCCAGTTCTTTGGGTTGCACTCATCTGCCTACCCTCCTCTTGAGTACCCTGCTCATGCCCTGAAGACCTATTCTTGTTGGCTTAGGGTGCGCTTTTTCACTTCTGACTCTCATTCTGGAGACTTCAGGTACTTTGTAGGTGACAGTTCCCTGAGTCTAACATCAGTCTTGATAATATTTGATTTGGAACATTCTGTTCTCTGACAGTGCGTGCCTGTTCTTCCAGATACCATGTTCTAGACTAACCAGTGCAGCAGTTTTTCTAACATCATTGAGCCTTTCGAAACAGATTATACTACTTTGTCACCGTTTATCTTTCTTTTCTCCTCCTCCTTAGATGGCCTAGATTTTGTGGTCCACAATTGCTATTGTTTCCACGTGAACACTGTTAACTCCCTTGACCCTTCTTTTGTATTGGACTAGCAAAGCTCCTGTGTGAGTGTACTTCCTCTGCCTTCTTCCCCACCTTTTCTCACCTCTCCCCTTATGACTTAATTCCTGGTTTGCGTGTACTTAACTGAAAATGTAGAAGCATCATCTTCCCGCCAACAAGTCTGCAAATCCACTTGCAGTTGTACATGTCTTCTCTACTTCTCTCCCACTGAGAAGCACAACAGTTTGTTCAGAGGCCAAGCCTTCTTCTTGTATCCTGGATTCTATGTCCTCACTTTCTTGAGGGCTTCATGAATTAGCAAGTTTTATTACCTTTTTACTGCATCACCAGTTTATCCTCTATAGGCAGAGTTTCATTAATTTGTAGCTATTTGTAGCTATTTATTAGCATGACTCATTTAAAAAAAAATCTTCCTGGATTTCACACCCTCTCAGTTCACACTTCAAATCTCTCTTCCCGAAAATCTTGTACTACATGGTCCCTTTCACTCTTCAACTCTCTTGAATTTATATTCAGTGGCTGGGGATATAGCTCAGTGGTAGAGTGCTTGCCTAGCACACATGAGGTCCTGAGTTCAATCCCCAGTACTACACACACACAAAAAATCTATCTTCACTTTCCAACCAGACCTCTGAAAAATCGAGGTTCATCAATCGTGTATTAGTCACTTTTCCATCACTGGGATAAAATACCCAATACCTACAATTTAAAGGAGGAGAAATTCATTTTCGGAGGATTCATTCCATGGTCAACTTGTTCCAAGGCAGAAATGGCATGTCAGAAGGGCCTAGTGGAGGAAAACAGCCCATCCCATGGAAGCCAGGAAGCAGAGAGAGAGAATGGAGGAACTTGGGACAAGGACACACCCTTCCAAGCTGTACTCCCAACCCTCTCTGACCAGGCCCCACTTCCAAAAATGAGACCTTGGGACATTTTTAGGTCTAACCCTTAGCAGACCCTTTTCTATCCTAATGTTGTACAATCTGTCAACCATATTGACCCAGTTGACTGTTTCCTCCTTCTTTAAACATTATGCCATACACTAGACCTAGGATATGAAATTGTTTGATGTTTTTCTTATCAGTAGGTTGGAGTTGTGGGGTTTTGGGGTAAGAATTCCATAGACAAGAAGTACTCTTCTAATGCCATAATTTCTGGAGGTACATGATAGCCATGGCACGTCAGTGGTGATGTTCACCTCCATCATTTGGTTAAGGTAAGGTTTGCCAAGTTTCTCCACTGTAAAATCACTATTTCCCTTCCCCTATACTCTGTTCTTTGGAAATTCTGGCACACCTTCAACCCAGAGTGGCAGCAGTGATTAAGTTCAACCAGCAAAGGTTTAAAAAATTTGTTCTAGGTGAAGAAATTACAGCTCAGATTAAATGAATTTACAAGGGTCGCATATAGATGTATGCTAATGTTGGTTTACAACTTAAATAACTCACACCCATCTAACTTGTGTTCATGCAGATGACCTTACATGAGGGATTAGTTTGACTGAAATGCTTTAAAAAGGAAAACTTCCAGAAACATACAAATATATGCTCTCAGTAAGATACTCAACCACTTCTGCAGACCAATGTATAGGATGACAAAAAATAAAAACAGATCTCAAGCAATATTTACCACTGTCATTGAAATCACCACACTGTTGGATTATAGTCAAGAAAATGTTAGTGAAGTGAGTTTCAATTCACCTTCTGTGGTTTGGATCTGGCTTGTAGCTGTCTCATTTGGCCTACATAGTATTTAAAATTATTTTTGGGTTTGATTTTCAATTTTCAAACACAGAAATTTCACATGCAAATCCAGATAAATGCTTCTCTTGAAGGTCTGAGAGACAGGAAGGGTTGGTTCTTCATTCAGCTAAGATGTTGGTCACATGGTGCCAGCTCACTGCTGGTCTTCACGAATGAGCTGCTCTCTGGTTCCTCTCAGTCCTTTGTTACCTGTTCAGTGTGGTTTTTGACTTATATGGCTCTCTGAGCCCAACACTTCTGCTGAAAAGGATGAAACTGCCCTTCTCTGTTGGTTGAGGAGTTACCAGCTCAGGCGGGGAGTCAGCATCTTCTGTGGCACTCAACCGGAGGAACCAGCATTAAAGATTAGGTTGCAGGGGACAGTTGCCAACAGATGGAAGGTGGAATGTTCTAGAGGTATTTTCAGTCTGACAGTGCAATGGGCTGTCTCGAACATGGTGCCGCTCTTTTTACCCACAGTGTTTCAGCAGAGGCCAAGATCATGAGTTAGAGCTGTTAAAGATGGAATTTGTGCACTGGAGAAAGTTTACAACAGAGACACTGGAAGATATGCTTCCAACTCAAATATTATGCAACTCCGTTTTCATGAAGAATTAGTAAACTTGATGGATTGGTAATTCTACTCGTAAAGAAATAATAGTACCTAATAACTGATTAAAAGCTCCCAGTTTCAAAAATATGAACAGCAAAGACTGCAGCAAACTGACTTGAAGTGTAAGGGCTACAGGTCATGGTGAGAGATGGTAACACTGCAGGGGAAAACTGGGCCTGGGGAGAAGGTAATAGGAAGTCGGACAGCTTGTGTTTTGTTTCAGATGGAAAAAGAATGTGCGGGGAGATGATGGAGTAATGCAGTCTGGAGGCAGCATGGTTGCCAGTAGGTAAACTGAAGCCATGATATATTTTTTGATCAAATGCCCTTGGCTTTCCTGAAATAAAAGGAAAGCCAGGTCTAGTGTAAACAGTCTGCATCACTTCATCTGAATACAGCTTTTGAAATGTGCTTTAACTTTTCGTTCTGGGGTGTTATGCAGGCCAACTGCAATGTGCTTTTTGGTTTAGGAGGCTCAGTACTCGAGCCCTGACTGTCTTGTTTGTTACCGTCAAGGTTGTTCTAGCTTGGCCCTGATTTGCAGGGTCTACCTTTTGGCAGTCTTAGGTGTTACGCATATGTATGCTCTGTTATAGAAACTGAAGTCATTTGGCGTAAGCCTGTTTATGTTTACAGACATAAGGAATTGCCTATGGAAGCATTTTCCTTCTGAAACTTTTTTATGATGAAGAGGATTTGAGAAATCATTTAGAAATTAATTGGGACGTTGTGTTACCAAATAATGACACGTAGAACACACCCATCCATCAGGGAAGTTTACTACCCGAGCAGCAATAGAGACATTAATCTTCCTGGCTTCAGTGATGGTTGAGACAAGAAAGAAATCTTGCAGCAGCCCATTATATCTCCCTGTATTAATTACCATCTTAAGTGACAGCTTGTTCACACCTTGTTGTTTTCGTTAAGGAAAAGGTAAAAGAACAATTTTGTGCAGTTCTCTGAAGCTTTGGAACGGGAACCTTGGCTCATGTCCTTAACAGATTTCAGGTCGAAATAAGGAGAGAACTATTCCACTTGTGCTTGGAAGCTTAATAGAAAAAAAAAATTAATGGCTTTCATCTTATTTCAGCTCTGACGCCTACCTGAGACATGATTTGAAATGAGTTTCCCATTTTCGACTCCCCTTGTTGAAGACCTGGAGATTTATCAATATCTTGCAACAACAAAGAATATCACTCAGTGCAATTTGACTCAGGCACCACTTTCTTCTCCAAAGAACCATCACATGTCTTCTTAACGCATATAGATTTAAGCAGGATTTATACTTCATAAACCCAAGTGTGTATCCAAATCCTCTTGTTATTGTAAAGAACAACAAAAAGCCATCTCTCAATAAGCAAGTCTTGCTTTCTACAAACCTCTAAAGAAAGATTTGTTCTTTCCCCTGTCTGAGCATTAGAAGAAATAAACCCAGTTCGGCCAGCACCCCCCAGCAAGTGGTAGCTGATGTAGGCCCCAGGGCCCTGTAATTTTCCAAGCACTAATATAAAGGACTTGGCAAAGTGACTGGAGTGAATTCATCACTACCTCCTCTTCTTTAAAGTAGGCAGCAACTTACATTTATGTTTGTCTTTCTGGGAACATTGGTGGCACGTGTTCCTATCTAGTCAGAGACGTTTTTTATTGTTTCCGTCTGGGATTTATAACCAACAAGTTTATTTTCCTGTTTATGGTTAGTGGTATTTTTAGAATTATGCCCATCTGGCACGTTAGGAAATTTCATCTGAAAAGGTTGTATCTAAGCCAGACATGGCCAAGAAGGTCCAGAATCCACTGTCCAGCTGCTACTCTCTAGGTAGCGGCAGTAGGGCCCTTTAAGGAGACCTGAAAACATAGCACCTGAAGGTTGTATGAGTTTATCATACAAGGGATGCCTGTTATAGCTGTTTATGCTCCATGCAGATAGAATCAGGACTTTGTTGAGAAGAACACACAGGTGTCCTGGAAGGAAGGATAACACACTTGGGGTTAAACTCAGTTCTTCCAATTCATAGTTTTGATGATTAGTTTCCATCTTTAAAAACTTACAGAAGTGTTGAAAAAGACCATGTGAATTAACGCATATAAATCACAGCTGAGGAGTGGTAAGTGTTAGTTTATTTTTGAGTGATAGCCATTTTTACTGGGACATATATCAGACTTAGCATTATGTGAATATTATACATGTAGCTTGGTGTTCAGTCACTTCAGTTTCATATCTAAGAAGCATCAGCATCATTTCATAAATTTATTCCTTATATTCCTCTTCAAGATGATTCTGGGTATAGAAGTTTAAAATACTTTTGACTGACGTATGTGGACCTCCATCCCTGTGTGACAACGGACTCCATAAAAAGTACTGCATTCTGCCAAGGCCCTCGATCCTATCCAAAGTATTAAGCTCCAAATTTAAGTTATGTCAGAGGTCTAATAATTTCTACCTTTATTCCCAACACAGACCTGACTCAGGGAGTCCCTGGTCCCAGCTGGAACATTTTCTGCAGCTGCTCTTGGGGAAGGAGCACTCCTTTTATACTCAGTATGGACAGTCACCAATTGCGCTGAGAATCCACCTCCTCATATTGGTGACAGAAAATGGGCTGGTTTTTACTTAGTTGCCCAGGGAGTAATTGCTGTGGAGAGCTGCAAATGTAGCCACAGTGGAGCTACTGTGAACAGACACACACTAACCCTCTAGGGCCTTCGAGTTGGGCCAAGGAGAGTACAGATGTTGGGTTGGCATCTCTTGAGGAGTTTTATAGTCAAGATGCAGGAAAGATTGGATAAACTAGCATGGCTGAGAATCATTATCATGAAAAAATATAGCCAATGAGTGTTCCAGAGAGTCAAGTATCCTCTTCTTAGTGGCAACCTGACTTCAGGTCAAGTTCCAAAACTTGGTGATGTAGAATCTGAGTATTGAGATCCAGAAGTTTTTAGCAATTTTCCCTTTGTAAAATTAAACAAGCAACACATTTTCATTGCAGAAAGGTTAAAAAATATGATGTGCAATGAGGGAAAAAAAGAAGTCACATATACTATGTAGACCAAGACAATCATTGTTAATATTTTCATGTATCTATCCAGTCTTCTATGCATTCTTATCAAGATTTACACACCAAAGGGCTTGAGGAGAGTTTACTCTTTTAGAAACTTAGGGTCCTGCAAGAGCAACTGATGTTCTAGATTTTATTTTGAGCAGGGACAAGAAACATAAAAACTTGTTCTTGTAAAAAAAAAGAAAAAAGAAACAACAACAACCTGTTTTTCTGTATAAATGGGCAGGCAGATGGACTACTGAAAGGAAGGAAGGAGGGATGGAATCGTTAATGGAACATGTGGAATCAAGACACCTTAAGTTAGGCCAATGGGTATGTTGTGGACTTGGAGAACTTTCTTTGAGAGGGCAGATCTTTGTGTGTCAGCACCCTGCTCTTGGGAGAACCTCTCCTCCTCTCACTCAGTGTGATCTAGTTAATTGTCAAAAAGCTGTATTTACTTTCCAGACCCCTTAGGGACAGGAACAGGCATTTCACTCAGTTTCATAAAAGTATAGTCTTGCAACAACTTGGATACAGTGGTACAGAGGTGGCTGTGTGGTCCACACAGGGCTAACCAGAGTATTCTCCCAGAATCAATGAGTGAACACTAGAAGATGTTTCTCCTTATGCCAAGGTAGCTCAGTAGGGAAGATGACAGACAAGGACAGCCTGAAGTTTTCTTGCCTGATGTGTGGCAGACAGTTTGTCTGAGAACAAGGACTAAGAATCCAAAGATTGATGTGTGTGTGTGTGAGAGAGAGAGAGAGACAGACAGACAGACAGAGACACAGAGATGGAGAGGAGAGACAGAGAGGAGCTATGTAGGCAAAGAGCAAGACAGCAAGGGCAGTTGATGCTTTTGATGTTTGTTATGGATTGGACCTAGAATACCTCAAAGTGTCAGATTAGGAGGTGAAGTTGATTGGAAGTGGGTCACAGGAGCATTACTTGGAAGGGTATAGTCTCATTGCTGGCCCCTCCCTTCTTTTCCACTTTCTGGCTGCCATGTAACGAACTGCTTTTCTCTGTTGTGCTGTTCTTGCATGATGTTCCTGCCTTGGAGCTAGCCAAACATGGACTGAACCCACTAAAACCATGAGCCAAAATGAACTTCTCCTTCTCTAAGTTACAAGTGTCAGATATTTTGTTTCAGTGACAGGAAAGAAGACTAATGCAACATTGTTTGAGCTCTTGGATCTATCTATTTCCAAGATGTCTAGTTATATTTGTCAACTAACTTTGCTGAACTTAGCTTAAATTGATTTGGGTCAAACATAATCAAGAATCATGGCTAATGTACTGCTCCAGCTCCTTGAGACCCATTTTTATCTTTCCTTGTCTCAAAGCACACTGCTTGGCCCATGGCCTGCTTAACTCACTGAGTTAATGGCTCTTCTTTGTGCCCAGGATGTGGCTTTTCTCCTATTTATCCTGCCTTGAAATTTCAGTTTTCAGCTCTGTATTCATTGTGGTGACAACAGGTCAGTCACTTCCTGGGAAAAGAGGAGCCCAGAGTGCCCTTTTGGCAATCAGCATGAGGGGGGAACCTGTGACTTCCCTTGTAGCTGATGAGGTCAGATGGTTAGGGCAGGCCCCATTTTGATTAATATGCCTATAAAATGGAATTCTGGGACTGACCTCCACTCAACTCAAGCAACACAAAGATAATTGACCTTTGGAAACTGCCTTTGGCAGTCTTTTTATTATTTTTATAGGAAAGTCCTGCAAACCAATTACATCTCACAATGGGCCTTTTATGGTGCTATTAGTTTAATGCAGCTTTCAGAGAAATTAGCCCTCTGGGAGCCTGAAATTCTAGGCAAAAAAAAAGCCCTCCGTGGACTTATTTGACTTTTGGATTAGTGGGGAAGATGGATTGGTAGCACAGTATTCCCTACAGTCACTTTTGGCATTTTGAGTCATCTGACCGAGGTACCAAATTCCCATTTTGGGTCCTTGATGTCTGGCCCAAGCAAAAGGAAAAAATAAATTTAGAAAAGAACAAGCTGTCTCTTTAAAGAATTCAGTCTACAAATCAAAGAAGGTTTATTCCCTCTCTTAGTCTGAGGTTAAAGAAGAATGGGAGTGAGAAAATTGAAATAGCACTTCTATTTGAAGGTCTGGACTTTTCTGAATGCGAGATTACAGGTGTCCATCTCTGATCCTCAGGTTGGCTTCAGCACCTCTTGCCCCAGCCAGCACTATTTAACACAGTGATAGCTGTGGGGCCATTGTCATGTGGTTAGGCGGTGGGTCTGGGCTGGAGCGGGAGGAGGTATCATCTCAGCAATCATCCTGCCCTTCCTGGCAGGGACTGAGTTCAGGAGAATCAGGCAGAGCAAGATAGGGTAGGGAGACAGGTTAGAAAGTGACAAAAACCAAGGATGTGTAGGGGACCTGCTGTTAATTGGGATCTGATCCCCCGGTAGGAGGTCAGCTGATCTCTAGGACAGGGAAGAAACCACAGAGCAGCATTGTGAGGGGCTGAGAGCCTAAGTAATTTGCCTAGAGCTGCAGCCTCACCTCTGGCACCCCGACCATTGAATCCCCCAGCCCTACCTGTCCCAGAGTCAGGAAGTCATCAGCCAGGTGCACCTGTGAGCTTGCAGTACTGTCCCCTTTGTACCCTTGAGGGCTTTGCTGGGTTCTTTCACCCTTTCCTTCCAGTTTCTGTTGCTGTGGCTCTCTTGTTTGTAGCACTCGAGGCTGTCGGCCTGTGGCTTCCTCTGGCTGCAGGGTTGCACAGCTCCCCAACACCCCCACTACACACTCAGGTGGGACAGCACTGAGATATGGTCTTCGGAGTGTCAGAGTTACCTGATATGATGGACCCCAGTTGCCCCCAATGGTGAGCTTCTTCTCCATACATCCCTGTATTCACTTTCTTCCTTTCCTTGTGTGTTCCTTTCTTCTCTCCTCCTGCTGGTCAGAATCACCTCCCAAACAAACCCCCCATACCCCAACCTTGCCTCGGAGCCTCCTGTGGGGACGCCCAGTCTCAGCTGAGCCTCATGACTTGCATCCTCTTTCTGCCCTGACTCAGATGGGTGTGGCTTGTCTTCCACCTGCAGTAGCTTTTCTCACTCCCATCCTACCTTGATTCGGATGGCTTCTAGGTTATAGCTGATTCAGACTCCCCTGGGCAATGGCATAGCTAGACTCTCAGGACCCTTGTCAGACACCTGGTTGCAACTCCTGATAGTTTGGCCCCCAAAAATTTAAAAAATAGAATTTCATTTTAAGGGCAAAATGAAAGAAAAGAAAGAGGGAGAAGGTATAGTTCTTCAGGGAGGGCAGAAGACAGAAAAGGGCGTACCTGGGGCGTGGTATGCAGGATGTGTCCCTGGGACAGCATGAGCATGAAGGACAGCTGAGCTTTCCACCCACTCCGGCTTCCTGGCCTCCTCCTTCTGAATTCTGCTCTGGGTCCTTGAACTGGCCAAGGATCTGCTTTACAAGAAAACTCACTTTGAAAGCAGCAGTGTCTTTGTACAGAGAGTGAGCTCCCACTGTGCCTGCAGCTTGTGTGAGGTTCTGAGAGTTGTTGAATCTCGCTGCGTAGCTCTGTGTCCTCATCTGAAAAATGCATCATGTACTACCCACAGCATCGTTGGGGAAGTGAATATGAAAATGTGATGCAGTGCTTCACAGAATGCCTGGCACATAGTAAAAGCTCAATAAATGCTCGCTGTTATCACTGAGCTGCATGCACTGCCTGGTTTTGCTCATTATCTTTGGTATTTTATCTCCCTGTAGGTAGGAGGCACATGGTAAGCCCCGCTGTATCTCTGGGTGCTTGCAGTATGCCCGTAGAGTAAGTGTGCCAAAGGACCCACTGGGGAGAGATCGGGCAGGTTAACATCCTTGCTGTGAGACCTTTGCTCTTGCTTCTTGATCTTTTTGCCTGTTGCAGCTTTCTCTACTATACAATTCTGGGCACAGAGGAGCCACAGTAAGACAGAGAGGGCTGTTAAAGTGCCCTTCTATGCCGTCGGAGCACTTGGGGACCTGGGGGCCGGTGAAGAGTCAGATCTGATTACGGCCAGGGATTCAGCCCCATCCCAGAGTCCCTAAGAGATGCAGCCCAGCTGTTGTTAAGCCATTTCACTGGTGGCCCCTTGATCATACTGAAAGGCCCAAGACAGGCAGGGGCTGATCCCCCAGGAAAGACCAGGGCAGCCAGCAGTGGGGGTGTTTGATTCTCTGGAGGTGCAGACATATTTGAGTGGAATAAGTTGCTTAAATCCCAGTGTTCTCTGCTGCTTCCCCTTCAGTGTTCCAGACAGATAAAGATAAAATAGCTGAGGTAATTGTGAAGATGGAGTGTCTCTGGCAAGTGATCTGAGCACAAAGACCATTTCCAGAGTCAGATGGAGCAGTGGCTCCGGTGATTTTTCTTGAATCGTGTTTAAAGTGGCACAGTCTGAAAACCAATTCAGCAGGAGTGCTGCTTGGAGGGTCCCAGTCGACCTGAACTTTGAAAATATTAAACCTCAGTGGAGCTTACCGGTGACAAAGAAAGGGAGATAGTCCCCCAGACAACTGGCATGTGGGTAGTTGTGAGGGGACCTGGATGGTCGCCCCGGGGGGACTCCTACCCATGCAGCACCCCCTGCTGAGGTGAGTCTGGTCAGGCCTCTGTCTGGATTTAGACTGCACAGGTGGAAGTGGGTGAGGCTCCCCTCACCTCTGAGCTTTCCTCATGCGTAATTCAGTTTGCGAGAGAGCATCTAGGCAATGGGTTCCAGGAACCGGGTGATTTGGAGTTTGGATGCACTGGCAGCATCCTTGGGCCCAAGGCCAGAGAGCAAGCAGTTGGGGACTTCCCTCAACTCTCTCAGCCTGCTAAGGAAGGAAGCAATGGGCCATGAAGGTAAAATGATGTCTTATGGAACACTTTGTAGCTATTGAGAAGTATGCTGCAGAGGAATGACCTAATGACTTGGGGGAAGGCTTGCAATCTATGACGGAGGGAAAAAGGGCAGACAACTAAAGAGCATGCAAATGCACCCACAGTGCTTGTTAAGCTATAAAGAATGATCACATTGAGGCTTTTGTAGGTAAATGGATGCGACTTGAGCCCATACTCATAAGTGAAATAAACCAAACTCACATGTGTAAACACCGCATTGTCTCCCTACTGTAAGAAACTGAAAGACTCAATAAGATACAAAATTCCCAATAAATATGGGGAAAGGGTTGTGAAGTCCAATGGTGCTTTTATTCTTTGATTTGATTGGTTTAAGTCTCTTTTCTACTATTTGATTGCAATATGTGAGAAGATAGGAACAACTCTTTTGAAGAAAACGGGACATTTCAGTAGCCATTGTTGGTTTCTTGTTGTCTGACTTGAAGGCCTGTAATGCTTTCACTCTTTTGTTTTATCTGGTTTTAAATTACTTTGTTTTGTTTGAGTTTATTGTCTGTAAATGTATGAACAACCATTTTGAAGAAGGCAAGAGACACTAGGGTAACCATTGTTAATCTCCTGTTGTTATGTTTTGAAGAACTGTATTGCTTGCAGTGTTCTGTTCTGAAATGCTATATTGTGTTTGACAGTATTCTGTTTTGTTTTGTTTTGTTCTATTTAAAATAAAAAAAATTAAGAATCACATGTGTGCACACACACCACACCACGTTCCTACACACACATCCAAAAAAGAAAGACTGACTGAAAAAACAGATAAAGTATGATATTTATCTTTAGATTTTCATCTCGGACCGTGTCTGTATTTTCCACATTTTCTACAGTGAGCATGTATTTTTTTTGCGATGAGAAAAAGAGATATCAAAATCATATCTTGCATTCAGATAGTGTATCAGTCAGAGTTTTACTAGAGAAACAGATGTAACACAAGACATACAAATGTATAAGAAATCACAAGATTGGCTTATGATGGCCAACTGTAGAGTGAGATGAGGAAGAGTGCAGAGGGTGTCTGGAGACCAAAGGATTCAGTCCAAGGTCTGGAGCTCACTGCAGTGTCCATGCAAGTTCGTATCACGAGGTCAATGAGTCTATGATGGAAGGATGAAGGGTTTATGATGGAAGGCCAAAGAATCTGAGGCAGAATCTAAAAAGTCTGCATTGGAAGCCAGGAGACAATGTCCAAGCTCAAGGTGAAGACTGGAGCTCTTCCAAAGAACACAAGCCAGCCCATCCTTTCTCCTTTCCCCCCATACCATCTGGGCAATGAGCCACTCTAGAGTGGGTCTTCTATATCCTAAGGTATAGACCTGCAGAACTGATTTAGTTAAGCTTCTAAATTTCTCGAATTGAACAATCAAGCAACCATTGCAGATAGTGTTTAATGCTTTCAAAGTGTTTTACATACATACTTTCATTTGATCCTCGTAACAGTTTTGTGACTTAGAACAATTACTTCCATCTATAGATGATGAAACTGAGGTTCAGAGCAAACCAGGGACTTGGTTTGTATGACACTGAGCTGGGCTAGAGCCTAAGTCTTGAGTATTCTAGTTCCATGTTCTGTCTGCTGCCTATGAGGGGTATGGAGATAAGCTTACCAACAGGATCTGCCACTTCCTAATCAAAGTCCTGGAACTCAGGTCACTTTTCCCAGGACACTTTCCCCAGCCCCCTAACTTGAGACCAGCTTCTTTCATGAGCTCTCATAACTAAACCCATTTTTTCCTGTGTTCTCTGATGGGGCAGCTATGGATATTTAAATTTGATAAGAATTAAGAAGTAAATAAAATTAAACATTTTCTTTTTCAGTCATCTGGGTCACCCCTAAGAGCCTGCTGCCACCCTTTGGCCCCACCGTGCTGGATGTTTCTCTCACTATTCTAGGACTTCTCTCGCCACCATCTCTAAGCCCTTCCAAATTCCCCTCATGAGCCAGTTCCAAAGGCTTCTGAACCATATGATCATATATAGTTCCCGAAACAACCCCACTTTTTCTGCTACCGAAATTTGTCTTAGTCACTTACCTCTTCCCTGGGGCAAAATATTTGACACCCACAACTTGAAGGAGGAGAGATTATGTTGGCTCACAGTTTCAGGAGTTCCAGTGCACTCTTGGAGTGTTTACAGGAATGGCATGACGCCAAGGCCTGCGCAGAGGAACGCCGCCCGCACCGTGGCAACCAGGAGACAGAGAGAGGAGTGAGAAGCCAGGAAGGGAGATGCACCTAGCGACCCGTCTCTTCTGACCACACCCCATCCCCTAACATCAAGCCAGTTGTATCACTCCCAAGTTTCAGTTACTTTCCCACGCTGCCCCCCATGAATGCATTAGCCTTTGGGGATGTTCTCAAGTCAAACCATAAGAGAGTATGGCAGTTGTTGGCCAAAGCAGGTCCAGCTACGGCCGACACAGAGTCTGTCTTAGAATCTTTCCTGGACTATCTGTGGATGGGGCAGAGGAAATCAGGGGAAATTTCACTTCAAAGATTGGTTTAAATGGGGATATGAGTGATGAGTTGGGGTTACCTGGGATCCCAGGAAGAGGACGAGCATGCGCAGACTTCCTGTGATAGGAAGGCATGAGGAGTTCAGGAGAGTAAGAGGTCAGAAAGGCTGACATACAGGTTAGGCCCAGCTGGAAAGAGAGATCAGGGCCAGGTCACGAGGGGCCTGAATGGATGGAAACCACACATGCCAGTTTGCAGGGGGTGGTTCTGGTTTACTCTTCTTTGCGAATAGTGTCTTCGTTGCTTTCAACATTGTTAGGAGTTGGGTGTTATAATACAGCCACCCTGTTCTATTGTGCGACTGTTATGATTATTCCTATTATTGCTAGTAGTAATAGGAGTAATATCTACAGTGCTGGGGATTGAACCTAGGCTTTTCAGCCTGCTAAGCTTGTGCTCTACTGCTGAATTCCCTGTCCTCTCTTAGGCCATGGAAAGGATTTATTTCTTATTTTAAAAAATGAGAAGCCACCAATGGGTTTTTAGCAGATGAAGTTCTCCCCTGACAGAGTCAGATGCAACTCTCCTGGCTAACCCCGGCAGCAGTGAGGAGGACAGATAGGAGGGGTCAAGTGCACAGGTGATCGCTCATTAGTGAGTGAGGTAAAGTCTTTTCTTCCTGCACGGAGAACTACTTTCTTCCACTTCACCCTCCCAAGATAGTTCCAGAACTCAGGTTTAGAGGAAGCTACTCTCCACCCATGAGTTGGCCGCCTATAGATCCCCCTGGTGTCTCCTTGCTCTGGGGACTATGAGCATGCAGTCTCTGGGTAAGCGGAGCCTTCACACTGACACAGAGTCCACCATAGGGAGAGGACAACAAACTCTTAGGCCCTTAACCTGTTACTCATTAAAACTGTGATTTGAGTTGTCATCTGAGGCATTCTGGGACTTCAAAGAGGGTTTTGCCTAGAGAACACTTTCACTTAGGCCCACAGATGCCCAATCAGGAACTAAAAGCAGAACAAAGCTTGACCTTTATTTTCTCTCTTTCTCTCTCTCTCTCTCTCTCTCTCTCTCTCTCTCTCTCTCTCTCTCTCTCTCTCTCCTTTATTACCTTAAAACTTCGGGTCAGATCCCTATTCAGTGCTGCATATAAGTGTGTTGGTCATTTAGGGACTATCTGTCTAAAAGCCGACAAAACAAGGTTGTTTAGCCTTGAATTTACATAACTTATCTGATTCCCCTTCAAGACTGAGGACACAAAGATGAGATTTACAGGGACATTCAACCATTGATTAGTGCTCAGAAGTCTCCTCATTACCCTAAACCTGTGGTCACCTCAGATTCCAGCAGAGTTTCATAAGATTGAAACTGCTCAAAGCAGAAACAGTTATCTCATGGCCACTGAACTGCCCACTCCAGAACTATCTTTCGAAAACCAAAACTGGGATAATAATCAACCAAATCTGGACCACCCGAGCAAATCCATCATCTTCTCCATCAGAGCTGTGCTTCCTTCAGCTTCTCAAGCTCAAGTACCTCCCTGTTTTCTCTTACTTTCTTTCTTTTTTTTTTTTCCCTAGGAACTCTTCTTTTTTTTTTATTTTATTTTAAAGAAAATACGACAAAACAAAACAGAATGAAAAAAAACAAAAGAAAACAGTATAGAGTCAAACATAATATAGCATTTCAAAGCAGAACACTGCAAGCTACAC
>RJWT010002972.1:0-38346 GCA_004365215.1 Cuniculus paca
CATTGTATGAAATTTAAATAGTGTCATTTAAAAAGTGTTTTCAGATCATGAATATGGTAAGTCTACCTTATTTCAGTCTTCTGTAATTTTTCTTGGAATCATTTTTTAAGATGTCATATTAATTCTGTTAATTTTTTCCTAAGTGTTTTATGCTTCTGATGATACAGCAATTGGTCTTTTAAACAATTCATTTTTGTTAGTTTCATTGAACTTTATTCTGAAATCTTTGTAAATTCACTTATTCCAATAGTTTATTTTCTTACTGTTTCCTTGGAATTTGCTACCTGTCAACTATAACTACAAAAAAAAATGATAACAAACAAAATTTCTACTTTGCAGTGTAAATGATTTATTTTTTCTTGTTATAGTGAATATAATATTGAATGGAAATGTTGAGATTCACTTTGTTCTTGGTAATAGGTTATTCAGTCTATTATCACTCAATATGATCTTAGTTGTAAGTTTTCTATAAAACTTATTGAGTTGTAAGAGTTCCTTTCTATTCATGGGGTATTGATCTTATGAAAGAATGCCACATTGTATCCAATATTTCTTGCTTTATTTAGGTGATTATATGATTTTTCTTTTATTCTGTTAAGACGTGAAATTATACAGATCACTTTAAAATCAAAGCCAGTCTTGCTTTGTAGTGACAGTTCTCTCAGATAATTGTGTAATAATATCCTTTTAAATTTATTTATTAATTTACTTTAATTAGTTAATGTCATTATCATTTTAGTTAAATGTATTCCTGGATTCAGATTCAAAATATTGGCATTTTAGTCATGATTTTGCTTCTATGTTTAGAAGGAAATTGGTATGTAGCATTCTTTTTTATACAAAATCTTTTGTAATAGAGGAATGCTGGTCTCAAAATGTGTTGAGGGGGCTTCTTCCTCATCTTCCAAACAATTATTGTGAAATTGATATTATTTTTTCCTTAAATGTTTCATGGAATTCAATCAATGAATCCATTTAGTCATAGATTTTTACTTTAAGGAAAGGTTGTTAACTACAAATTCACCATCTTTCATCGATATAGGGCCACAGGGTACTTGTGCGTTCCCTAGTAGATGCCATAATTCTAGTATTATAGCAGTTTGTTACAGGAGGGCTTGTTGGAACTAGTTACTCTGTTAGGAAGGCTAGCGTACATCCCAGTAGCATTTAGCTGAGTGGACTGCAGGAAGGAGTCTAAAATGTCACAGACCCTACAAGAAGTCTTTGTGTCCTTTTAAAGCCCATTTTGATTTACAAATCTTACCACCACAATAACTCTTATTTTCATGCTTATATCTGTTTTAGTATCTATCTTTTGATAATAATGATGAATGGAATTCAATTGAAATTCACTTTTAACTGGTCCCTTAAATAATAAATGAGTGACATGTTAATCCTGTTAACATGTTGTGAAAATCTATCCAGGTTTTTTAGATATTTTATTGTTCCTCAATAAATCTTGTGTTCAAAAAATATTTACCAAGTAGAGAAACTTCAAGAAATGTGATGAAGCAATCAGGAAACACTGAAAGCTGAATATATATTTAATGCTATTAAAGAACTATTGTGAGGTTAAAGTATATTTTTATAAAAAATAGTCCTATACTAGCAATACATGCTGAAATACTTGCAGAAGCAAGAAAATGCTTTCTGAGGTTTGTTTGAAAATAATCTGGAAGCAGAGGAGAAAGAGGTGGATGAAACAAGATGACCACGAATAATTTCACCTGTTTAGGCTGTTGTAGTTGTTAATAACTTTTAAACCAGTGCAACTGTACATTCATACACACACAGATACACATGAATCTTATACTGAACTTGTATTAAACAGTATATTCATTGTGAATGAAATTGATCGTTTCTTTGACCTCAAGCTTACTCTGTGCAATTGAGGAAGTTAAAATATAATGAAATAACTGGTTGACAATTAATTTATTATCATTTGATACTTTACACAAAGGAAAAGCATAAAGTGATATTAGAACTGGTTAAGCTATTAGAGGGCTTCATAACTCACTTATGGGTGGAAAGGTAGTATAGGGTAGTGGTAGAGTTGCCAGATTTAGCAATGAAACATTTAAGAGTCTTGGGTTGTGGATGTAGCTCAATAGTAGATCCTGTGCTTAGAAAGCATAAGACCCTGCACTTAATCCCCAGTGCCAAAAAACAACAACAAAGACAACAACAATAACACCGACAAGCACACGCACACCCAAAAAACAAAACAAGCAAACAAACAAAGAACAGCTGGCCAATAACAGCAGCAACAACAAAAAAATCTTCTTAAGAACACAAGTCCAAGTTAAATTTGAATGTCGAATGTCAAAGGTAAAGAATAATTCTTTTTGTAAAAGTATGCTCATATACCCTAGTTAAAAAATTCATGATTTATCTGAAATTCAAACTTAGTTGGAAACCTGTGTTTTATTTGATAACCCTAGGTAGAAGTTATCAATATAGTTCTGAGTCCAACAACCTGAGTTCCATCCTTGGTCTTCCATGTCTTACCTGTGAATTTGTTCATGAGGCCATTGGCAATGACAGAGAACAATGGCGAAAGAGGCTGACTGATATCCATAGAATGAATAGGTTGTCCTAAGCGCTAAATTACTATGTTGTTAATAAAAATTCTGCTGTGATCACTGCCAACGTAACCATTCACAAGAGGGTACAAATACCTTCATAGTTTTTGTCTGTTCAGGGTGATCTGTCCATGTACCTCTTCCCTAAGTTGTCTTGTTATCAATTTTCCCATCATTTTCCTTTCAAATCTTTGACCATTCTGCCAGACCATGAAATGTTATGTAATTTCACATTTGATCATTTTTCTATCCAAGCAATTTAAATAGCCAGTTATACTGCTCAAAATCCTGCCCCCTGAGGAAAAGTTCCCTTCACCACTGGCCTAAAGAAGGGATGTCCCACCATGTGGCTATAGCTCAGCAGCTGTCCACATCAGGATAGTGTCTGCTGGTTGTGAGCACAAATGTCAACACACCAGACCAAAATGCTCTCTTCCTTAGTCAGCTGATGAGAGGGAACTGCACGAGAGGCCAGAGGTGCAAGTGGGGAAAGAGTAGATAGTGTTGCATGGGTGGGGACCATGAGCTTTTGAGTCACTTCTTCACATATCTTTCTTTTGTGCCTTATTAAGTTCAGTGTTTAGAACGTCACCTCTGTTTGATGAGGGGCTTCTGTCTGCATCCAACTTTATGGCTCAATTGGTCAGACAACATACAACTCACAGATGGTTTGTTTTCTCTCTGGCTTAATTATTACATGTATGAAGTGGTAATAATGATGCCTACACATTAGTTACTTTAGTGAATTAAATGAGTGCATAGATCATCGGGTGACACAAAAGACTTACTGGTTGACAATAACTAGGATATATGTAAATACTTTTAAATATTGTAAGATGATTATGAGTTAATTCATGCACAAATCTGAGAATTATTCCTAATGATTTGTCTATTTTTGTTTAATCAATATCACTTAGAGATGTGCATCTAGACTGTAAAACCCTAAAGACAAAATAGCAAAGGAATTACTTCTGTGGGTCAGGAAAGGCTATGATAAAAAAGACACCTACAGGAGGTACCCCAGGGGTGGTGGCAAGGTTATTTCTGCATGAGGGTGCTGCATTATTGGCATTCATTTCACAATTGTTTATAATTGTTAAGCTCTAAATTTATGTTTCGTAATGTGTATGTGTGTTCATGTGTGCACGGGTATCACAAGAAATGTGAAAAATACTCATTGAATTTCTGTTGTACATCCAGCATTATGTTGACTCTGGTAATAAAGCCATAAGTAGATATCTTCTGTGACTTCAGAGAGCTTATATGGTCTCAATATCCAGATTTTGAGAAATGATTACATAATTATTGTAATTGTATAAATCCTACCAAGAATAATACATAGGGGCGTGAGTCTCAAAATGACATATTTGGGATTAAAGCCACGCTCTAGGCCCTCATTAAACATTTAAATCTGGAACTGATAAAAAGAAAAATAGCTTCAATGTTCATCTCTCACCATATTTTACTTGATGCATACCTACATATAATATTTTGACTTGTCATTTTTGGTCTTAATGATTAAAATATATTAAGCCATGCTCAGAAATAGATCACATTGGATATAAATGACAATAACCTTTCTCAGAAACAAATAATATAAGTCTTTTTAATATTTTATTTCATCATGGACACAGACACTTTACATTGGCTTTAGGGCTGGATTAAAGATATTAGAGATGGGAAAAGCAAAGTTGCCCACAAGAAGTCCCCTGCTTAAGAAAGTGAGGAAACCTTGAGCAGCCTTCCCGACCTTCCTATTTCGGTCTTACACTTTAGGATGATTGCGTCCCATCTCCAATTGTGGTGGCCAGGGACAAGCACTCCACAATGTGGATGATAGGAGAGGGCTTTGGTCGGATAGGCTATTTCCCAAATCTGTGTGATTATCTCGAGTACTTCTGTGGACTGCCCAGCTATGGCTCGTCTGATTACTTCGTTCACATTTTTGATTTTGCATTCTTTTAGCTAAAAGTTAGTTTAATTTTCAGAGACTCCAAACTCTGATTACTGAAATGAATAGAAGTGGCTTCAGTAGCTCCAACCTGATTATATAGTATACCAAATGAATTAATGAATTAATCCAAATTCAACTTACTTCTGTGTAGTGGAGTTGTTGCTAGAGGTGCTATAATTGAAAGAATACCACCAATTGCTTGATATTTCATCTAGTGATTTATACAGATTTTTTTAAATGCATAAAAGGAAACCAATTAGCATTAGTTGCAAGATTTATTTCTCAACTCATTTCTGGTCTCAAATAATCAAACACAGCTACCTGAAATAGCTGCTAATGAGATAAAACTAGATGAAAATGTAAGCTATTAATTGATTCACCAACCCCTAGAAAACAGATTGTTCAGTTAACATATATTTAGGGATTTGAAAAAACATCTCTTTGGGGATTTAGAAAGTAGTCATAGTCATAGATAAAAACTTTAATTTTCTCTTTCGGTATACACTTTGTGAATGTTTTAAGCTCAAAATGTCTGAAATTCTAAAGTGAGCTTTGATGAGGGTGGTATTTGCTAGAATCCTGGCCTGTAACAATGCAGAGAGAATTTGTCAGGCCGTGTGATTTTGTCACAAAGCCTGAGTCTTGCAAAGAAGAGCAGGTTTCCATATTTGCCTTTGGTCAGCTCTTTGCATTGTTGATTGACTCCCTGTAATGCTGTTGTCAGTATTTTATCAATAGTCAGATAGATCTCATGACTGGCATTTTGCCTTTTTAAAACCATCCCCTGTTGCTGTTAGAGAGATTTGAAACCTTAAAGCCAGCTGGGAATGGCTGGTAGCTTTTTAATTATTATTTATGAATTCATCAGAAAGAAATATTGACTTCTAATTAAAGCTAGAAAATTACTCCTGGAATAAATTGATGAAGGTCAGTTTCTTTGCTAAGAACGTCTGTATGTGTCTTGTGTTATCACAATTGTAAATAAGGCAGCAATCAACTTGTTTGTAAGAATGGGTGAAGATATCTAATTGTTATATTAGTTCTTGCTTTTGGTATTGAATTTCAATTAAATTTTTCTATTGCTTTCTCTATTCTTGATATTTTTCTCTTCTGAGACTGAGAAAAACTACTCTGCATTAAAAACAATTAGAATGTCTCATTTTTTCCTTGAGAAAAGTGATTTGAAAAAAAAAAGAGAAAAGTGATTTGTGTGTTTATTGGTTTGAGAGAATTAAAATGGTAAAAAAAATACTTAGAAATCCTATTTCCTAGCATAAGAGAAAGTTTCTCACCAGACTAGAATAGGTAGTTCTAGGAAAAGCATTTGTCTATTTTGGATTAGGAAACTCAAAGTAAATCAGAACACTGTAGTAATCAAAAGAAAGAATCAAAGAAACAGCCTCATTTGAGATTTTGGCATAGTGAATAGATATTTAAATATTTAACAACTCTTTTTATCTTTACCTGTTCCAAAGTCATAAACAGGGAGATGGAATGATATTTAAACAGTTGCCTGTTGACTTTGAAATTAAAGTAGATACCATGTCTAGGTTTTAAATAACTGCTCTTTGTCTGTTACAGGGCTCTGTTCCCAGTGTTCCTGGGGTTAAAGTAATTTTTAACTGGGTAATGTTCTTCATGCTACGTTGGTACAATATATACTTATGGTTGTAGATTATTGATCAGGTTTTTGAAATTTATCAACCCTGGAAAAGCATCTTGGAGGTGATTTCTGGAATCCTGTTGTTTAGTAAATTTAGTAAGTACATTTAAAAATCAAAAGCTCTCCAGTTTAAGCGTGTAAGGTTTCCAGCTGGGGACGATTCTGGTAATCTCTGGAGATACTCTGGTTGTCACAAATAGGGGAGGATGCCACCAGAATCTAGAAGCTAGATCTGGCATCTACTCAGTGTTTACAATGGACCAGGCAGCCCACACCAACAGAGACTAAATGTCAATAATATAGAAGTCGAAAAACCCTAATTTAGAAAAATATGATAAAATATGGTCCAGTGGCAAATGTGACTCAACACCAAAACTTCACTTTGGGAAAAATAAATTAAAATAGGAATGAGATGTCAGATGTATTTTTCATCTACTAAAACAGTTAAAAAACAAGTAAAGTGATAAAAATTTGGCAAAGATGGTAGGAAGCAAGTGGACTCATTGGAGGAAGTAATCTGGCAGTACCCACGAACAATGTAAATCCCCTTCACTCGACAATTTCCCCAACTGAAAGTAGCAGTAAATCCAGATTTTTTTGTTGTTATGATGGTTTAAAAAAAAACTGAAAACTTCCTGAACTTTAACGAATTAGTGAAAATTTTAAAGTGTACCCATAGAATAGATTTTTGTGGTTGTTGTTTACTTGGTTTGCTTTTTGAGATAGGGTCTCACTATGTAGTCCAAACTCCAGGCAATCCTCCAGTCTCAGTCTTCCAAGTGCTGAGAATATAGGCATGTTCCATCACGCCTGCCCCTGTATAATAGATTATTATACAGTTTTTAAACTATTAATTTTATTAAACTATTTTATTAATCTATTAAATGAATTAGATCCATATCTAATGACATAAGGATATTCAGGATAGGTTTTAGATTAGAAAACTCACTTCAGAGTAATGTAATTTTTAGCACATTTTTATAAAACAAGCAGCAAGCACAATTTATCTATGTGTATATATATATGGTCTCTATGTATGTCTCTTTCTCCCTCCCTTCCTCTCTCTCTCTCTCTCTCTCTCTCTCTCTATATATATATATATATATATGGTCTATTAATTTTTTTTAATGTTGAGGTTCAAACCCAGGGCCTCATATATACTAGGCAAGCAGTCTACCACTGATCTATGCCCTCTTTCCCATACTGTAGTATTTTTAATGAGCCTGTGGAAGATGATTTAGCAGATTTTTATTTTGATTATCTCATTGGAAGAGGTAAGAATGAAGGCTTGTGCTTTATTACTAGATATTTTCTTTCTCCATTGCATTTTCTCTTCTAATTTTACTTTTTAAAAATTCTGTCTCACTTTTATTTTTATCTCTTTTTCCTACAGTTTTTACTAGCGCCTATTGGTTGTAAAGATTAATGGGTTTTGTTTTAGCAGGTTTATACCTGCAGGTAACCTACCTTAACGAGTCTCCCATTAATCACCTTGTCCCATCCTTGGCCCTAGTTTCACATTTTTGGGGGGGCGCGATTTCAATATATATAGTGAATTTTGATCATATGCATGCTCCCTATTTTATTACTTTGGTAATTTATGAACAATGAAACAAAATCTTTCTGTACGTTCACATCATTCTTCAGCAACTGCTTGGTGTTTAACACCACTGTCTTGTAAATACATGAAAGGTTACATTGTGATTGGTATACTTTCATGAAGGGTAGTTAGGTTTCGATTTTCTTTTTGTTGCTGAATAATGCTGAAATTTAAGGCACTATAAAATAAGTGTACACCTATAGTCTTTTTGTGTGTGCATGGTGGATATTTCATTCTGCCATGTATAGCATGATGAGGCCTGCATATAGTGGCAATAATTAAGAAATGCAGGACATGATGAATGGTGTACAATGAAGAGAAGCAGTTGGGAGCTCCAAAACCACTCTACAGTGTTCGTGGCCACCTGTTGAAAGCTGCCCAGGCACCTGTCGCAGAAAGGGCATTGTTGTTTTCCTTGATGTCAACCTCAAAGGTTAGGAACCTTGTTTGAATCTTTTATTATATTTACTTTAAAGACATTTCTCATGTCTCAATAACACAAAAGTTGTTGAAGATATAACTTGAATCTTGACTTTCTTTTACATTTTGAGAATAGTGATACAATTATTTTCTTTTCTTAAAAAATACATATGAACGTTTTGTTCCCTAAATTATAGTTAAAGTGTGGCACTGGTTACTAACAGCAACAGGAAAAACTGAAAATTTTTAGTGTCGGCTCTTTCTTCAGATCTTAATTAGGAGCTGTGATTAAAAAAAAATACAGTGAATAAAAAAACAAAAAAATTTATTGCCATAACAGACATATTACCAATAATGCCTCCCAAAAATACTCTCTTGCTTCAGATGTACTTATTCTTTCCACCACTTTCTGAGCGGTTTTGGAAGTTCTGTTTTGTGAGTCTTTTCGTGGCTGCCTCAGTGTTTTGAATCAATTGAAAACTTTTATGGCAATTTCTGTCTAACAAAATGATTATGATGTGTCCTCATCCACCATATTTACCAAATCTGGCAAGGTGTGACTTCTGGCTCTGCTCCAAAGTCAAAATGAAAGGTAAATGTTTTGAATTGATTCACAACAGGGAGCCAGCCAGAGCAATGCAACGAAAGACACCTAGGAAAGAGGACTTCCAGAACTGCTTCAGAAAGTGGTAAGAATGATGGCCAACTGTGTTTGAAGCGAAGAAGAATATTTTGAGGGTAATTAATGGCACTTTGTCTTTTATTGTTATAATTTTTTAATTATACTTTCACCAGAGTTTTTTTTTTAATCACACTAATGATGAGTATAAAATTACAACAGGAAAGTACTAAATAATCCAGTTACCCCACCCCTACGATCTCCCACAAAATTAGCCAATGTAATTGAGTGCGTATTATGCCTTGCCTTTATTCTATTCTGGTGATATGTACTTTCATGAGAACCTCATGAGGTGTATGCTGTTTTTATCTTCACTGTGTAATGAGAAAGTGTGCACATAGAGGTTGGCAACTTACCCAAATTTGCTAAGCTGCTATGTACCAGCCAGAATTCCAGCCAAGCAAAAATGACTCCAGAGAATGAGAAAGAATAGTGGAAATTAGAGACTATGGAATTGAAGCATCTTGCCATTATTTTATTCCAAGCATGCTTAAAATAAACCAAGCACTTTCTATCCAACAAATTCTTGACTTTTGTAATAGGTTAACTTGGTAAAGAATTATATATTCTTTATTAATTATATACCCACATATATTAATTTGAGAGTCACTGTCACCTATTTTTTTGATGTTATGCTAGGAACAAGTCATAATTTTAAATATTGGTGTTTATTTTGGCCCAGTGAATAAACATGGAATATAATCTCTTCACTTTCTCTTCTTCTTTAGAATGAGTATGCGCATATGCATGTATTCATGCAAATGACTTGGAGAACGGTTTGTAAGTGGCACAATCTCTTGTAATAAAAATACTGCATGTTTCAACCATTTGGACCATGATCTAGCTTTACTGGCCTTATGATCTTATGTCAATGGTTATAATGAATTCAGTTCTATTACCATTTAATATCTCCTTCAGCTGAATTGTGACACCAATACATCACAGAATGTAGGTTATTAGATGCATAAAAATAAATAATTTGAGAGTGCTTTCTCACATTTGAGATTTAATTCTCTCTCTGCTAGGAGTGTTATATTGAGAAGGACATGTGTGGCAGATCGTTCAGTCTTTGCAATTACAGTCTTCAATTTTTATACTTTTTTCCCTTATAATTTTCATATTCCCATACCATTCTTCAGCCACAAAGCCTACCGCTAGATGAATGGCTTTGGGGGGTAAATTTTGCATCTTACTTTTCCTGTCACTGGTGAGTATTTTTTCTGTTCTGCTTTTATTGCATAGATTTTTCACATAGCACATAAACCACACATCCTAAAGTGAAGATGCTGGGTTTAATCCATTTTTAAGAGGCTGACCATCTTCTCGCTTCTGTCCAGAGGAAGAAAAAAGAACTCAAGATATAAAAAATTGCTGCAACTTATCCACTGGTTTTGATGAATAAATATTTGTACTGACAATGTGGAAAAAATATCTAAGTGTGAAGATCTTTGAGCAAAAAGATTTCTGACAGTTGAGGTTATCCAAGCTGGGAATAAACACGGGGGTGGAAGATGGAGGGGGAGAGAGGTGGTAATTTCTCATTCCTCAAGATGACTGTGACAGGGCAGAAGACTTGAAGGTTAGGTCCCCAGGGTCTAATTCTTCATTATAGTATTTACGGGAGTGGAGAATAGGTGGGGTACTATCAGTTAGCTCTTGGTGTTCTAGAAATAAAATTAAATAATATGACTAGCCCAAGGAATACTCAACACAACTATATTAATATATCAAGGGATTCTCTGTAAATGAAGCTGTGGTTTGGAGAGCAATTTATTGTATTAAGCTGCATGTACTTCTTTATATTTTTGTCATTAACATCATTTATCTACTAGATACGGTCTTTGGTAGAGGGTAAACAAAGTTGAATAAGACATGGTCCCTGCCCCTTAGAAATACATGGTCAGTTTGTGGCAGGGACAAGCAACCCCAGGCCTCATCTGGAACCAGTGCAACTGAAGTGAGAACTATTATAAAGCACACAGGCTATGTGAGGTTAGGAGACAGAGGAGAGAGAAACTGATTGCAATCAAAGATAGGAATCTGGGAATGTCTTGTGGAGGAGCTGGTGTGTGAGCAGAGCTCTGAAGGAAGGTTACGACTTTGACAGTAAAAAAGAAAGAAAGAGTTAAACTGGATAGAAGGAAGTCAGGAGAATGCAAATCCTGATGGTTGAAATAGAGGCTATGGTAGAGCATCAGTGAGAGAGAAAATTGGGAACCAATCAGAGCACGTCCAGTGCCACTTAATAGATGACATGGAGTAGCTGATGATTTTTTTAGGAAGGAAATGATATAATGGGATCATTCTGTAAAATATAATTTTGTTTGCTCTCTTGAATAGGACATCAGAATCTGGTCACTTTGGAACACAGTAAATATCATTCCTCTGAATTTACCCCTTGCCTTGGCATTTTCTTCTTGGCCCCCTTCGTGAACTTCAATCCCCCTGCTAGTGATTTGATGTTTATTTCCAAGGTTCTGTCCTCAGTCTATTCTCGTTCTTTCCATTTCCTCTGGGTAAATCGTATCACCATGGCTTCAATTACAGCAATATAATAATGACACTTAGAAAAACCTTTCTAATTCTTTTGCCTGTATTTTCAATTCTAATTACATGATCTTCTAGCAACTTCAGATAACGTGTCCCCAAACCTGACTCATTTTCCCCTAGTACCTGTTTTTTCTGTCCATCTAAACTGGCACTGTAACCATCTGCTATCTTAAAGTGAAAATGCCATCCAAAGTGAAAATGCTAGAATCAGCCTTAATTTTGGTCCCATCCATACCTGACAGTTCCATCCAATTAATCACCAGTGGTCAGATCTACCCCCTAAATATCTGGGTTATCTTTCCTTCCTCCTTATCATCATAACCATGTCTGTAGTGTAGGACAGGGCTTCCTTCTTTCCTTTCTTCCTTCCTTCCTTCCTTCCTTCCTTCCTTCCTTCCTTCCTTCCTTCCTTCCTTCCTTCCTCCCCTCCTTTTCTTTTCCTTCTTTCCTTTTCTTCTTTCCTCCCTCTCTTCTTTTCTCTCCTTTTTTTCTTTCTTCCTCTTAGCCCTGGGGATGGATCCCAGGGTCACTTACATGCTCGGCATGTGCTCTACCACTGAGCTACACCCTCAGCCCGAATCTAGATTTCTTTACAAGCCCTCGGGTAGAGCTGATGCCTCACGTAGGGACCATACTTTGATTAGCAAGGCTTTATATAACATGCATCTTTCATGTGCACTACTGAAAGTGTCTCTGATCTCTTTGACTTGTAGCTCATTCCTCAGCTCTCCTGACAGAACCCCCCAGCCCCTGCCACACCCACACACTTTGGAATCTAATGGCCTCCTCTTTCCTGGAGCAGATGTTGGAAAACTTTTGCAGTAGAGAGTCAGATAACAAATACTTTAGACTTTGCCTGCCATATGGTCTCTTTAACAACAACTCAATTCTGATGCAGTAGGGACAAAGCAGCCATAAACAAATGAATCAGATTTTGTTTGTGTGCCATTGTTTGCCAACCCCTACCAGAGGAGGAAGTGGACATTTCCTGGTGTAACTTACAAGGCCCTTTAAATACTCACAACCTGGAATCAGCCTCTTTGACACTCTTGCCCATGCACCTCTTGTTCTTCCCACAAAGAAAACTCTGGGTACGGTCATACTGCCCTGTCTTTGCAGTTGCTGTCACATCTGTCTGAAAGACAACATCCAACTTTAGGCTTCAGCTGTCCTCCAGATAGACAGGTAACTGAAGGAGTCTCTCTGTGCCCTGAGATCTTGAAGAACCCATACACATTTCTACTTTAGCACTTGGCACATTTCTCTCACTTGCTTCCTTGAAACTGAGATCCCCGAACTCCAGGAGACGAGGCATCTTTTCATAATACGTTGTCAACTCAGTCGAGGCTCAACATATGTTTCTGGATAAGTGAGCTGTTTTGTATAATCTAAAGAATTAAAATTTAGGGGCCAGGGATTATTTACCCAGCAGTTCAAGTGCTTGCCTGGTAAGTGCGAGGTCGTGAGTTTGATCCCTGGTACCAAAAAAACCCCAAAAACAACCAACCAACCAAACAAACAAAAAAAACAAAGAGTTAAAATTTAAATCTGGTTATGTGCTTACATTTGTTTTGGCAGTGGTAACTTCTGTTCGCCAGTCCAGCTTTAGACAGTATGTGTTCTGATTTTTAAATCTTAGGCACAATAAAACATTATTTTGTGACATAGCATTGTGCACATGGTTATAAATATGGAACGAGTGGCACTTGGTTAGAATGGCATTAACACAGGGTCCCCATTTGTTTGGCCAATTTGAAGGAGACAAAACACTTCCATTTCCAGCAGCAATACCCTCCAAATGCTATAACTCTTGGCATTTAAAAAAATCCTAAAGAGAGAAGCCTTGGTCGGTCTGTCTGTCTGTCTCTTTACCTCTTCCACCTCTCTCCCTCTCTCCTCTCCATCTTGGATGTTGGATTGAAAGGAGAAGCAGTCTCTGAATAAGGTGAAACAAATCATGTCAGTGTGATTGATTGAGGCTGTGCTTGGCCCACCCCAGGTGATTGTGTTGGATAGAAGAGTCATCAATTTGCTCCCCCAAAAGGGTGTATGGGGAAGTCATAAATATTTCACAAAATGTGGGGTGGCATCTGCTTTCCTTCTTATTTACTGAGAACAGTGCCTGCTAGAGTGTTCCTCCTCCAGACAGTTGTTCCCAGTTCTGATCTTTCAAAGACTTATTTACCTGCTGATGAGACGTGTTGCTATTTCTTCCATTTTCCGTTGAGTTTTCATTTTGATTTTTGATAACTGCATATTCTCCAGAGGCTGAACTGTTTTTTATTATGCATTTTCTGGGAGGCAAAAGAAAGCATACATTCTTGGTTACAGGTTTGAAGTAGGAGCAGTTTCTAAAGTGCAGTTGTCTTTTTATGCATTAGTGTGCTGTGATTTTGGAAAGGGAAGTGGAGTTCTAACCTCACAATCAAGGGGGAGATTAAGGAGCACTTAGGGATTTTGTTTGGGTGCTGTTGCTGCCTGTGCATTCTCATAACACTGTGTTTTTCAAGGTCCTTTTATAGGTATAACATCCCATGAATGTCACGAAAGCCCTGGAAAAAAGAGTAGAAATTTGGAGGAGAGGGAGGGAGACTTTATGCAAATGAAAGGGCATCTAGGGATGGAGGGAGAAGTGAGGGAGGGGAGGTGAAGGGGAAATAAAAGAGATTAAAATGTGGTATGTGTGGGTACCAACTCCGCAGGAAATATGCTTTCATTATGCATGGCAGACTTATACTAATAAAAAATTTAATAAAAATAAAGCATTTGCGGAGAGCAACTAACTAAGGTTCAGATAGGTTAAGAAATTTTTGCTTGAGCTTCTTAAACTGTTTGGTGGCTGTTTTAGGATTAAAAGAGTGACCATCCTTCCACAAATGTCTTAAATATGCACAAAAGGAGTCTTCAAAACAGTGTATTTTTTTTTTTGCCTGATAATTGTGGTGTGTAAGGAATATGCAAAAATCAGTAAAGATTTAAAATCATAGTCAGCAATGGGTGTTGTTTATGCTCTATTGCCCTCTTTTCAGCGAGGAGGACAAATTGGAGTGGGAGCAGGTGGAAGTGAGTGATTTGTTTGTGGTCGTGAAACATGTCACCGTAGGAAAGTGACAAGACTCTATGACTTTCCAGGCTCAGCTCAGTTGGGTCATGCTGCTCTTGACGTCTCTCCTCCTCAATCCAAATAATGAAACTGCAGAGGTGACAGCGTGCCTGTAATCCTGCGGTGGGTCTGCGCGTCAACTGTGCCGTCTTCTCCCCCAGCACCATTGTCGTGTCCGGAAAATGCAGCCACCCTGCCTAGTGAAGGAGCCTGACCTTTGTTAAAAGCATTATAACCCTGAGTTATTGTGTGGCCGGGCTCTACTTCGTGCTGTCTCGGAAAGAGGCGAATTGTTACCAGGTTCCTGGTTGTAAGCATTAGCCATTTTTTTTTAAATAGAAAATTCTAAATAAACACTGAAAATGGTTTGGAAATATAACTGGAGATGTGTGCGATAACTGAAGACCAAAATAAGCACAAATCTGAAGTTGTTTTGTTTTAATGTTGCCCCTGTGCCAGGCCATTTAAAACAGAATGCAGCTCCTGCTTTTCTTTCTTTATAATGAAAAAGTAGGGAAGCAGGCATAATAATGAGAAAGATCATGTAAAATCTTATAAAATGTGTGTTTTAATTGCTCTCTGTTTTTGTGGGTATGGGCTTGTATCAGTCATCATTTAATCTTTGTGTTGTTCAATCACGTTGGTACTTCTTTGTGATAGGATTACTTTTGTGTCTGGTATTAACGGGGATATCAGCAAAGCCATAAATAGAGTGAAAGGACAAAGAGAAGCATCAACAGCGAGCTTAAGGACAGCAAGGGAATAAAGTAAGTCTAGAGTTGGACTGGGTTGAGTACTCACCCCTCTGCATCATTGTAAACATAAACCAGTGCAGAGGCCAAGAAGCAGATGCCTGGAGGGACACTGCAGATTCCGACTGTCCCTGGAGATGCCTGGCTATCACCCCACAGTGCTGGACCACTTTGGGGAGATGCTCTGATGTGAGTTTGCCTCACTGTGCAGGGAGAGGGGTGGAGGGTTGGTGCCCCTGATTGCTACAGGGAACACAAAGCTGTGAAGCTGTTTCTTTATGCTCTGAAATTGGTTTCCTTGTGGTTTTCCTTGGGGCCTATTTTGGCTTCCTTGATAAGTTTTAACAAAGATAGGATTTGTTCTGTTTATGTAATTCAGATATACAATTGTTTTACCTTTGGTTCTAAGTCAGTGAGATGGTTGACCTAGGTCGTGGAATCAAACTAATTTCTTTCCCTAGAAATGATATGATCGAATCCTTCAAATCCTTCACTTATCTATTCGGTTGAGTACTCAACAAATACTTACTGAGTGTTAATTATGTGACAGATACATAATTAACAGGTATTCTAGGTATTGAGATACAAGAGTGAATAATATAACAAAAACAATAATAAAGGAAGCATTTTTAGGGTGTTAGTATGTGACTGGTGCTATTCTAATTGGTATTTGCATATTAAACTACACCAGGTATACGGTATGGTTTCTTAAATTATTTCCAATTCACGAGTAAGAGCATTGAGATGTAAGAAATTTACCTGAAAGTAAATTGCCCAAGGTCAAGCCCTTAAGCTCTGAACCTTTCATTCGTATTTTCATTATTTTAACTTTCATTATTGTAATAAATTTGTAATTGATCCTGGTTTCTATTTCTTTCCCTTAAATTTTTGTTTGCAAATATTTTGAATCAAGGGCCATTTTTCCTATCTTCCAGGGTGCAGGAAGAAATCTCTTCTCTTCTCTTCTCTTCTCTTCTCTTCTCTTCTCTTCTCTTCTCTTCTCTTCTTTTCTTTTTTTGAACCTAAGCAGAAATTTATTAAACATCTCAGGCAAAAAACATTATGATAGGGTCCATATAAAACATATATCTTCCCCTTCAGGAGTGGGTATCTAATAGGGAAAATAAAGGATAAAAACAAAATAAAATTCAACAAAAGGATTGAATTAGGCTAATTGGTTTAAGGAAAGTATAATAGTGAAAAGTTCAGAGAAAGGAGGCAACAATTCCAGAAAGAAGAAAGCAACAAAGAGAAGGTAGCATTTGAACTGTGTTTTGAGAGAAGACGAATTTGGATGCCAGAACACACAGGCTATGACAATCAACCATTGCCATCAGAATTTGCCCCAAGTCTCAGAGGTTTAAAATGTCATTTACTCTCTCTTGTGTCTGTGGGTTGCCTGGGGACTCCTTAACCTCACCTTGGTCTGATTGAGCTTGGTTCCAAGTTGCAGCTGGTTTCATGTCTTCCACATGTGTCTGCCATCCTCCATGTGTGACTGTACAACCTGATTTCATAAAACTGTAAAGCTGTTGAAAGAGCAATGCTAAGACTTGAAAATAGTTTATCTTGAGAGTGGCTCTCACTGTTTAGATCTTGGGTCTTAGAGCTCAATATTGTACCTTCAGCCTCCTGGTGAGATACTCTTGTGGGTTGAATTGTGTCCCTTAAAAAGATCTATTGGAGTTCTAAACCCTAGTTCCTATGAATGTGACCCTCCTTGGGCCATATGACAGGTATCCTCATAAAAATGAAGAGACATAGAGATAGATGTACACAGAGAAAAGACTGTCCTGTGTAGACACAGATGCTCATGCAGAATATGGTACCTGTGTGTTATTGAAGGAATATAGCTACTATTTTCATTGACAGTTTAAAAAATACCTCTATTTTAGAAGTACTTATGATGCAATATGGACAGTTAGATATAATGATGGCTGCTGACTTGATATACATTTGAAAGACCTAGCCCTTATGGTAGTTTTCAAAAACAAAATGGTGCTTGGTTTGATCCAGTTTTCTTTCCTTTGGTTTTATTTGCCCATTGCAAATCGCCATGTGATCAAGGAGTCATGACTGGAGACCCACAGCTGTGATCCAAGAAACTCAAAGGCTGCCCAGGGCACTCTTCGCTCTGAGCCTCCAGAAAGGAATCAGTCCTACTGACACCCTGAGTTTAGACTTCTAGCCTCCCATACTGTGAGACAATAACTTCTGTATCGATGCTTCGATACAGCAGCCCTAGGAAACTAATGAAACCAAGTCTCATTTTCAATGAATGATTTTTCTATTTCACCCTAGGGTCATTTTACTTTTTGTTTTCTTGATCAGGAAAGAAATTTTAATTTCATTAAGTCTGTGACATTTAATAGGATCATCAAATTGTCAAAAAATTATAATTCGTTGCAGTGACCAATCAACCCCATGCTAGTTTAGGAGTAAACAATGAAATGAATAATGTTTATGCTTTCTCATTAAAAAAAAATTTATTCACAATACTGAGCTCGAAGGCTTCATGGGTTCTAAGATGAAAGTGATCTGGCATTGGCTGAACAATAAGAAATAGATACATAAGGTTACACACACACACATAGATACATGCACACATATGTACATACATATGTACATACATACATAAGTACATATTCCCCTCAAATAAGGAAACAGTCTTCCAGTTCTTATTATCTTGGACTCTTTGGGCTGCTGTAACAAAACTAGGCAGTTTGCAAACAAAAGAAATTTATTTCTTACGGTTCTGGAGCCTAGGAAGTCCAAGTTCAGGGTGTCAGTATATCAGGATTCTGGAGAAAGTGCTTTTCCAGGTTGCAGACTACAGACTTTTTTTCTGCACCCTCCTAATGTTATCACCACGGGTGTTAACATTTCAACGTAAGAGTTTTGCAGGGACAAGAACATTCAGACTATGGCACCTATGCAGTATTAAAGGAATATAGCTACTATTTTCACTGATGATTTAAAAAATACCTTTATTTCAGAAGTACATATGATGCCATATGGATAGTTAGATACAGTGATGACTGCTTATAAAGTCTCATCTCTCATGGTACTTTTCCAAAATGAAATGGTGCTTGGGTGGATTCAATCTTTCTCCTTTGGTTTTATTTGTCCTTTGCAAATTTCAAGGTGGCAGACCAAGGTTGGGTCCGTGGCTACAGCAAATAACAAAGCAAACCAACTGTACAGAGCCCAAACCCATCACCCTTTACTGGGTCAGACTCTCCTCCGATCTCCAAATGTGCTACAAGAAGAGTGCCGATAGGCAGAGGCAGAGTTTATAGAGATTCTCTAGTGCTTACCTTAGAGAAAACTTTGGAAAGTTTTTTATAAAGAAGAATTCTTTTGCAAAAAAAAAATTTGTTTTTACCTGAGTCTTGAAGATGTAAAACAAATGGCAACTTGAGATGTTCCTCAAGCTATTTAGACCTTCTCAAGGGAGAGTGACTACTTCATAGTCGACAGAATCTTTGAAGCAAATCGGTGGAGATCTGGAGTTGGGGAGAACACAAGAGTACTTTGCAGTAAACAACTGCCTTAAAATAGCACTAACGGTGGTCTTCTGTGAGCGTGGCATAGGCTCAGTGTAGAAAACTTTATATCGAAGGTCTTATTTAATCCTCACTACAGTGCTAGAGGTCAGCTGAGCAAAGTGAGGCATGGAGAATTCAGGCGATTTGCTCAGGATCACAAGGAATAGAATCTGTTTCAAGCTGAGTCTCTTTGCCATTATGCTTGCCTGCTTCTTTAAAATGGACACAATAAAATGTCCACGTTTAGCCTCCGTATGTGGGGAATCGACTATCTGACATGGGACTTGACATTTTCACTTTTTTTGTGTATGTTTATGTGGCGCCAGGAATGAACTCTGGATCTCCTCCATCCGGTTTTACAGATTGTTAAGGGAAGCTTCAAGTTTCCATTTTTTTTTTTTGGTGGTTTCTAAACCTTGAAAAACACAGAAAAGTTCTAAATAAATTTCAGTTGTAGAGCACTTGCCTGCCATGCACAAGGCCATGGATTTGATCCCCAGCATCATAAAAATAGAAAAAAAATGTTCAATTTTTTTAAGACATGTTTTATCCTTCTGTGTTTTTACGTAAATTTGTATACATGTGCGTATTCATCTATATACACAAATTTCTTTGTAGATAAAAGCTAAAACCTAGCCATCGTATAGATTTTTTAAAAGAGAATAATAGAACATTCTTGTACAAAGAAAGTTGGACATGCATGAAATTGAGAGAAGATGAAACAAGATTGCCCATTTTCTTGTTATATTAGGGTAAAGCATTGCACTTTGCACTTTTATCACTAAGCACATCATTTTATTCACCCCACCAAATGTGTGATGTCAAAACAGCAAGTATTACTTTTTTTACTGTCTTTTTCAAATGAAGAAACTCTGTGGAGAGGGACTGGCCTCAGGGTAAGTATAAATGGCAGGGTGAGGACAGGGCTCCTTGCTGTCCTTGTCCCCAATCACCTTATGATTCTTCCCTTTTGACAACCTTATTCACAACGCTTTTCTGGCACGTTTGGCTAAGTTTTCTAACACTGTCACAAAATTCAAACCAACTGATACTCTATTGGATTTGGACTGATTAAAATTTTGAGAGGAAGAGAGGACTCATGAGGGAGGAAGTCTCTATGAACCGAATGTTTTCTCTGATGTGCACTGGAGCCGTGGGGGGTTAACATCATGTTCCTTGATCCGAAAAGATAAAGAAATACACTGCTATGTTGTAAACTGATTTCTGCAAGGATTGGAATACAAGATTTTGTCATTCTTAGGCCTCTCCACTTTCCCTTATGCAATTCTGTTTCCCTTGCTTATAAGGACCAGAGAATCACGTAGTACCCATTCTCGACATTCCTATATCTTCAAAGAAATGCTGAGAGAGAATGTAAAAAGAAGGGGCAGCCAGAAAAATCTGACCTCACTCCACCAGAGAAACAATCAGATACAAAGCAAAACAAAACAATTACCACTGGTGAAAACATTGCCACTGCTTTCTAATCTGCATGCTAATTTTTAAAAAATAGGGGACCATAAAAAAGAAAGCTTTCTGATATTCCTTTGAAAACTACATATTCAGCAAATTTCTTTTTGAGTAGACTATGATTAATTTAACCTCTCATGAGAAGCTAAAAAAAAACCTCTTTCTTTTGATTAGTCAATGTTTGTGAATAACTAATAACCAGGATAGAAAGGGCATAAAGAAAATGTGACCATTTCAGTTAACCCAAGGGCTCACCTGGTTGGTTGTGGTAGGAAACACTAGCAGTTGTTCCAGCTGTTTATTTGGGACCTGCCCCCTACCCCAGGTCCGCTTCTCTCCTTGATGGTGACCAGTGTGGTTCAAGGGTGTGAGGAGCAGATGCGATTCTCTCATACAGTTTGTTGTGTGACTGTAGAAAAGTCATTTCTAGCCTCTTAGGCTTTGATTCTGCCTCTGAAATTCCACATAATTATTCTTATAGAGGGTTTGGGGCATGGCTTGTTAAGAAAATTATCACTCATTGAGCAAATCGCTGTTGAGGTTCATGTAATGTTTTCCTGGTGGGCTTCACCACACATGGCTGTTTTCAAGGCAAAGGAATTGCCTCACTTCCCTGGGGAGGGCCAGGCTTTACTCCCCTCTCACTCCTTCATTATGGATGTCCTGGGTGGACATGGTTTCCACAGGAAGAGTATTGCTGTATTTTCCTAAATTTTAGAGTGGTTTACTTCTGTCAGATACTGTGGCTTGTTCTGGATCTTTCTGATTCCTTCTGAAGTTGGGATGAGGTGGAGGAGGACTAGGGGTTAGGGGCCAGCTCACACATGGTGCCTTTATGAGAAGCCTCCTTGAGGTTTTTATAATCATGAATCATTACTCACTCTGTAATTTTCAGATGTGATTAGTCAGGATAAAAACCACTTGGTGCTGAATGGGTTTATGAAGGCATAGAAGAGTAGGATGCCAGACAGTTCACCAGTTTTACCCACTGTTAAGTAATTTATAACTTCCTATCTTCAAGTCATCAGTGAGGACTGAGAAAAAAAATTGCCAAACCTACCCTGACTTGTTCAGTAATCAGGAGGGTAGTTGAAGATACTTGGTCAACGTCCTCTGAACACTCAACGGTATGGATGAAATGATGACATAGACACTGTTATTACATTGAGTTGAAGGATGGGAAGACTAGAACATTTGCAATTTGACTTTTTTTTTCCTATTCACTGACAACTTCAGGCTTCAACCATGCTCCAGTCCACATTTTCCTCTTGAAGGAGAAAACACATGAATTATTCTGATTGACCGGGAACATTGGCTGATAGAATATTGTTCTTTGCTTCTATTTCTAGCTTTCCTCGTCCATCACATAATGATCACTGAAATCAAGGACTGGGCTGGCAAACACTATAAGCACAGACTCCTCTGGTGAAGCCTCAGTGTGATAAAAATCTTTGCTTTCATCTTCTCATTGATTTGGGAGGCCTCCTGTGGTCAGCTGGAGGCTCTCACGGGGGGGGGGGGCTACAAAACCCAATCTCAGGTGGCTGTGCACACCCACAAAATCAGCTTTTTGGCTATGTTGTCCCTAATCTTATCATTCTTGATATTTCTTTTATCACGTTGCAAATTCATGTAGGAGTCCATTTATTCATGTAGCCAATCACTATTTTGTTGAGACTTTCTATGTGACATTATGTATTTGACCTTATTTGTTCAATAGTATCTCTAGTGATAAATAATAGTGTAACTCTAATGGAGGGAAATCAAAAGACATGGTCCATGAGATAGAGAGATCCTTTATATTGGTTAAAAGCAGAGTTGGTGAAGAGATGGGTATATGTGTGCATTAGTGTGTGTGTGTGTGTGTGTGTGTGTGTGTGTGTGTGAGAGAGAGAGAGAGAGACAGCAGAAGAGAGAAGAAGAGATACAGAAACCAATTTGTCTCTTCATTGAACAAATATTTAAGTATCAGGAAAATAATGGTGATGAGTTCTTTGCCCTCACTGTGCTCTCAATGAATAGAATAGTTTGAAATTTTTACTTCAGAAAATTTACTTACTGAGGTTCTTTCTGTGGTATTCCACTCTTTGGTAAGCAGTAGAAGCTCTTGCAGGTCTTGGAGGTCTTTGGCATCAGGGACAGGGAGAAGGGAAATGAAGGATGCTTTGTCATGTGATTCCTGGTATTGTCACCAACACCTGTGCTACCCACACCACAGGGTCCCTACACTCAGGCAAGGGTTCGTTGGCCCCTCCATGTCTTAGTGAGAAGGCACCCTCACAGAAGAGATTTAGCTTCGGTGAGTGAGGAAGGAAAAGAAGAGGAGCTATGCACAGTGAAAGAGGTATGTAGCAATTAACCAGTGCTCCTTGATTGTGGTTGTGAAAGAGAATCATTCAGGAGCTTTTAAAATTCTTGAGGTCCAGGATACAACTTCAGACTCTGGGTAGGGAGGAGGGGAGTCCTGTATCTGTAATTTTTAGAACTTCTCTGCTAATTCCAGCATGCAGCCAGTGCTGAGAATGGTTGTTGACAATGATATTTACAGAATATTATATTAAAGGAATGTCGGGGCAAGAAGGAACCCTAGCATCATCCAATATAGTTGCTTGTTTGCACAAAGAAGCTATTGGAGAAAAGAGTGAAGCAGTTGATGAAAGCATGTAAGTGAATCAGGAGTGGGGCTGAGTGCCCTTGTTTTGCCTTTGACTTGCAGGCTTTCCACTAAAACATTGAGTAGAACGACTTCCATAAGCTAAAGCAAATGGGTTACTTTTGGCCCTTTATTCCAAATGCTTGTGGAATCTTCTTTTTAATTTTTGGAACTATTTCTAAACATTTTAGTATTTTCACAATCTATTTTGATAAGTTTGTTTTGTTGTTGTTGTAGCCTTTTTTTTTTTTTGCATCTCAAAGAATATCCAGAAGGCTAAGGATAGAAAAGTAATTTAAATTTTATCCAGTTTTTGCATAAATGGTGCATCTTTGCTGTCTCAGAAAAGGACTAGGGAATCAGAGGTCAACGTGAAGCACCTCATTTATATGATAATTACCAGTAAGCGGTGGCCAGTGATTCATGATACAAATCATTTGTTCCTCTGGGACTTGTATGTTTACTGGGCAGGAAGTATGTGATTATGTCGTACTAATTAGTTTCTAGGTGACAGAAAGAATGTAGCACAATTGAGACTAAGTTTGGTAATTGTGTGCTGTTTAGTTTCTTTATTTACTTGTTATGGCAGAGTTTTTAATTTAATTTTTAATCCACAGGAACTTTCCTGGTGAATCCACACCTGGATGACTGGATACTAACCTTTGTATTATCACTTTCATAGCTTACAGATTGCTTGAATATGCTAATCTTATGTAATCCTAGCACCAGTCCTCCTGGGCACATATCATTATGGTTATAAAATTCTCTTTACAGATTAACAAACTGAAAGCAGAGACATTACAGATTTGAAGGTTCTACAACCAGAAATGTGGCATATTACTTGGTATTCACATCACCTGTGACTAATAATGCTAAGAAATGGTAATGAATGACCGACAACCATCACCATTTCGCTTAATTTTTCTAATCTTCTCAACTACTGGAAAAAAGGCTATGAAGAAAAGTGATAATAGAAAACTGTTGCTTTAGAAAGTGGGAGGTCAAAATAATATAGATCTTGGTAGGGGGGAGCATAAATTCAGAGGTTGTGTTTTTACAACTAAGATGAAACAGCTTTTGTGGCAAAAGCTGATATAAAACAATAGAATGTTTTCTGTAGTCCAGCAGAAAAGACGTCTGAGGGGAGGAAGGAGATGGTAAGAGCAAGCTTTGGAATAAAACTTCACAAAGAACATTAACAATGAGTAGACAGGGAAGGACAGAAGAAAGTGAAAAATAACAAGCAAATGCAGTGAGAAAGAAGTCTGCCATTAAACCAAGGTAAGATACAAAATTAGAACTGGATGAGTAATATGTTTGGTTTTTAGTGATGTGTTTTTAATATTCCAGTGGTCTAGAAATAGTCATTTAAAGAGTAGACGGAAAGTGGTTATTATCTGGAATGGAACATGAAGGATAGATGGAAACCACTTCTCCCCACAGCATGCTCTTGACTGCATTTGTCTTCCAGGCAAATGGGTCCTGAATATGTATGATACAGTCTTTCTGACAAATAGTACAGAGAGCTCTACTACCTGAAATATGGGAGAAATACTAGGTATCATGGTACCCAAAGGTCCTTGGATGGGTGATGTAGAATATTATCTCGGAGACAGTAGATTCTGCTATACTCATAAAAAGCCTGGGGCAAAAATGTAGATATTACAAGAATCTGAGACTATTGTTCTGTAGGTGAAGTGTTCCATGATGTGATAAGCAAAATGGCACTGCCACAGAAAATTAAACTTCCCAATGCAAAGAGAATTAGGCTTGATTTAATGTTTTTCTTAATCTCCAAATGTTTTCCTGAAGAGCACTTTCATATATTTGCAATCAACAAACAATTTGGGGCCAAGGGCAGTGTCTATCACTAGTACCTAGGTCTTCATTAAATAAATATCAGTTATCCTAGGACTTAAAGTGGATCCATGATATGAAAATCAGAAATATGCAGTGCATTCTCCAGGGTTCCCCAGAGAAACAAAACAAATAGGGTGTGTACATGTTTATGTGTGTTGGGTGATGTGTGTGTTTGTGTGTGTACTGGAGACAGAGAGAGAGACAGACAGACAGAGACAGAGAGACAGAGAAAGAGAATTATAAAAGTTGGTGAGTACAAAATCTACAAGGTGGGCAGGAAGGTTGAAGACTCAGAGCCAGTGTTGCAGCTGAAATCAGAAACTCAGGAAGCTGACTGCTAACAGCATTCCCTCTTTGTTGGAAGAGAGTCAGTTTTTTGTTTTATTCTGGCCTTTAACTGATAACGTGAGTCCCTTCCTTGGGGGTCCAGCCAATTTGTTTTACTCAAAGTCCACCACTTCTTTTGTAAATTTCGTGCAACACACCATTAGGTGAAACATCTACAACATTATTTAATCAACTATCTGGGCACTTTGACCCAGTTAAGCTTGCATAAATTTAACCAACTATGCTGGTAAAATTTTGTATATATTGACAGTTCCATCATCTGAATTTTCTTACCTAATCAAGTTCTAGAAGAAGAGTGTGTGTGCGTGCATGTGTGTGTGTGTGTGTGTGCGCGTGCGTGTGTGTGTGATCACTCTATCTCCATTGCAAATAGAAATGTTGGCTGAGTAGAGAAATTGGTAATAGAAGTTAACTTTATAACAATCAATGTGTCTGGGAAACCAAGAATGGATGTGAAGAGTAAGATATAACCTTCAACAACACATACCAATAGCCTTAGTTGATGTTATTTGTGGAAACTACTATGAGACTATAAGGCATAAACATGTATGTTTTCATTTTAATGGAGCAATCTTCAGGTGTACATAACCATGTAGAGCCATAAAATTCCCAATATGTTCCCAAGAATGGAATTTGACTCTCCAAAAGAAAGAGATACTGTTACCCTTAGTTTATGGAGAGGTGATGTTGATGATGACGACGACGATGATAGTGATAGCAATAGTGGCTAACGCTGCACTAAAATTGTGCTAACATTTGCATGTGTGACTCTCTTATAATCCTTAAAGCAGTCATTCTTGTAGCTGATACAAAATACCCAACACCCACAAGTTAAAGAAAGAATGGTTTAGTTTGGCTCACAGTTCCTAGAGATTTCAGTGTATAATTGCCTGGCTCCATGTTAGGGTAGCATTCCAGAGGGAATGGCGGAGGAGAAACAGTTCATGGCAGTGCAGGTAGAAAAAAGCAGCAGTGAGCCTCTCTTCCCCTTTTTATACCATTCAGGCTACTAGTCTGTTGATTGATGCCATTCACACACAGAGTGGGTTTCATGCCTTTAGTAAATCCACTCAGCCATGCTCAGAACCATGCTGATCTGATCAGTAGGCTGATCTAGTCATTTCATGCCCATGATCCAGTATCACACACCCATAATCCAAAAGCCCCACTTGGTAGTGCAGGAGGCTGTGGAGATGTTTTTAGATATAAACTTTAACAATAGTTAATTAACTTGACCAAAATAAAATTCCAGGAAGTGTTGAGAAATCCTTGGGTAAGGAAGGACCTAAAGGAGTCATGGGGTTGCTCTTGAACCCAATGCTCAGATCCTCCAGATCATAGCTCTGGTAAACAGCCAACCTGCATCTGCCCAGCATCTCCAGAGTCTGCCTACTGACTCTGTGATTTTTTTTTCAAAGCAAGGAAAGTCTCTGCCCAGATGTCTACATTTTATTCGAAATCCTCTCTCTATAATTGGGCTACCATGTGACTTACACACATTTCACTTATTTCTAGCTGGAATCTTTCCCTATTCCCTTGATGCTTAATTTGAATCATGCTCCCAAGCGTAATGACCATTCCTGATCACTTAAGGATAAAGATTTCATCAGTTGCTTCACTGTTAATAGAGGGACCAGTGAGTACATGCTCACAGTTTGTTTCTTCTCTACCATAGAGGCATCATCCTATGTACCTATCATCCTTCTTTCCATCCCTCAGTGACCAAAGTCCTTCATTCTGAGATGATCATTTCAGGGCAATACAGGATTCAGTAAACTACTGAAGGAGTTTCTTAGTACATTCTTTCTGTTCAAATGATCTCAGAATTTTCAAAATTATCTTTTCAAAATTTGACTGCCTTAGTTTTCAATTTCTTGATGCAAAGCTATTTTATTCTATTTTCTACTCATCTGGTAGATTTGGTGCACAGATTTGTGTTGTCTTTTGTTTTATAATTTTAGCTTATCTCTCAATCACATTGATGACTTGCTTTCCTGAAATTCTTCTTGGAATACCTACAGTGGAATATGGGGTCTATAATATGGGGTCTATAATAGCTAACATTTACTCAGTGCTTAACATGTGGCGGGTGCTATTTTAAGTGTTTCACAGAGAGCCCCTCATATAAAGATATCTATCATCTTACATTATTAACTTCTTTTCCCAAAGAATCCTGAGTTCTTTTCCCTGAAGGACTAGCATTTGCATTCAGGACCATATGCATCAATGCCCTATTTTGTTATCTATTTCTCTGAATGAACCACCAAATCCAAATCCAAACCCAAAATAATAGGGCTTAGGGTTATTTTTGGTTGTTTTGATCAGGGCTTTTCCCCATTAATCCTCATGACTTTGTGGGTTGACAGGTGAATCTTCTGCTTCTTCTGTTTTTGCTGGGACACTAGGGTGGCTGGGGAGTCAAAAACAGCATCACCCACGTGGTTGGCAGTTGGTGATGGCTGTGGACTTTTGGTCCAAAGCTGCACTGATCTTCCTCATCGGCTGCCCCATGCATCTGCTTGAACTCCCTTACAGTCTGGTGGTCTCAGAGCATTGGAATTTTTACATAGCAGCCGGTTTTCCTCAGAACATAATATTTTAAGGCTCCAGCCAGAACTGGCTGTTACTTCCTGTGACTTCAGAGTCACGGAGAGGAATCTACACAAGGGTGTAAATGTTGGGGGACTAGTTCTTGGCAGGCTCCCAAAGTGACAGCCGATCATGGACACATACATTTCGTCTAACACTTTCAGGAGGTACATCCTTCCCAACCCATTTAAGGGTACCAAAAACTGTGTACAGATGAGATTAAAACTCAACGACTGAAGATCAAACCAGGGTATCCCCTTTTCTCGCCCAGTCTGGTGTAGAGAAGAGGGGCAGAAACCCTCATTGGAAAGGGAATTATGTGGTACATCCCAGAGACAATGAGAAATCAGTTGTCTCAGACCGAGAATGAAGCTTGGGATCTGATTAGGTACCATTTTAAAAGGCAGCCTGCAGGGCTGCACTCACCGTGCAGTCGGGAGCCATCGCAAATATTTTTTAAGCGGGAGCAGCAAACAAATGCTGAAATAATTCAGGTGAATTATAAGAATTAGGAAGTAAGGAGTGGAGGGAATTGTGTTAAGGAGCTTTATGAAATTGTGGCATTATAGCTCAGACATTAATTTTAAAGTCAGGGACTAACAAAATTGCCCTAATAAAAATGGAGGTATAAAATTTACTGTAGAAAAAGGTGTTATAGTGTATCGTGTAACAAATTTTTGACAGTATAGAAAGCATTATGTATCTAGTATTATTTTCTGTGATTGGATTAACAAAGAGCTCAGTCAGCCTTTATAACTTCAGTTGATACGAAAAAAATCAAGCAGGGAATTTTCAGAATTACTTTCTACCCAGAGTTAATAGAGTTCTTGAGTGTAGCTATAAAGGATAATGAGTCTAGGACTAAGATGTTCTTATTTGGGTCCCTCAGAATCAAAACGAAGCCTGTGGGGTCAGAACAACCCCTGAATGTCAGCAGGTTACTTCTCATTAAAGGAGAATGTTAAAGCCCACAGCAGAATTCCTAAAGGGCAGAAAATCATGTCTGGTTGTTTGCCCATAAAACTCCCTCCTTTTAACACTAACATGATAAATATGATAGAATTTGGGGAAATCTCTTTCTGTTTCTGTCTCTGTCTCTCTGTCTCTGTTTCTCTCTGTCTCTTCTGTCTCATGTGTGACGTGTGTGTGTGTGTGTGTGTGTGTGTGTGGTTTAGGTGTTAGGGTATAAAAAGCTTATGTTTATTTCAGAAGTGGGATTTTGCAAACTTCAACCTGCTTATTGCTTTCTGAGGCAACTTCCGTTGGTCTTCTTAGCATTAAGCTTTGACTTTGAGTGCTTGGAGTGGCTCTGCCAATTGAAGGGATGAGCCAGTGCTGATTTGATAACCTTGACATTGGTGCTTCCCTCAGTCCACTAGGCAGTTTTTGAGGGATTGGACAGGAAGGGGTTGGGAGTGCCAGCTAGATGTGGAACTAATCAAAGTCAGTGGGAAATTCTCAATGGGATTTCTCAATGCTAGTGGTTCTCAAAACAAAATTTTTTTAAAAAAAGCTTATATCTCATGCCCAGAAATTTTCATTTATTTTTCCTGTGATGCACCTTGGACGGGGGAATTTAAAAAATCTGACCAGAAAATTCTAATGAGCAGACACTTTGAGGAACCACTGCTGTTAAGCCTTTGCTTGTTTATGTTAGGCTGTACCATCTACCATGCTAACAAGCATGCTTCCTGATTTGATGAGTGTTAAAATTACTTGGGATAAACTGTTCTCAGGTGCCTCTTAGGAGGATGGAGGATGGTAATAATAAGTACCATGTCTGTGGTATCAGAAGTTATTGGCATGGAAATGGCAGCGCATCCTGGAATATGGTTTTAAGGGATTTTTATCTTCCATGACAGTAAGGCTTCCATGGTAGATGCTAGGCAACACCAACCAGGGAAGTTCAGTGGCAGCAGCCCTTGATCTAAGCATGAAAGAAGGAAGAAGAAGGAAAAAAAAAAAAAAGAAGAGAAACACACAATTCTCTGGTCTGATTTTCCACTTAATGTGCCCTAGTGTTAGTGAATTGTGTTTCCTCCTGTTTTGATTCAAGGAGTCCTGACCTCCCTTCTCGGCAGTACAACATTTTGCCCTCTGAATTTCTGTTGTCTCTCTTTTGCTGTTTATAATTATCACTTCCTTGTTTCAATGCACCATTTCTGACCCTTGGTCTGTTAACTGTACTTTTAAGACCTGATTTTATTTTGGTTGTTTTTTACTGAGTCTAGCCTTTCACCTCGAAAATCTGTGCCTTCGACCCAGTACCCACCAACCAGAATTTTAATCAACTGTTTTCTCTTTCTCTCTCTCAATAATTCCCACCCCTTTTACAATCCTATTTCTTCTCTCCTTTTCTTTCTGCAACACAAATATAGCTTCTCAGGCAAAAGTCACATTCAATAACTTTCTGTTTTTATTCCCTATATTACAGAACATATTTTTCCTTTCACCTGAGCAGTGATAGTCTTTATGCTGACCTAGCAAGAACTTTGTTCTCAGTCCACAAAGAGCTACAAATAAATGTGTGTGTCTGTATGTGTATCCACACCACAATCAAAAGAAAGAGAGAGGGTTTATGAGCTGAAATATGGATGAAGATTATGGTCTGTGCTGGACTTGAAAACCAGTTGGACAATCTATCTTGACTTTGGTGGAAAAGTTTTCATCTGGAATTGCCTCTTGAGGTTTGAACCTATTCAAATTGATCTTTTCTATGAGTGGGCACATCATTTTAGAAATGCCTCTGTGAAGATGTGCTGTTTTCGTGCTTAGGGGAGCACACTGCGTGCTGAGGAACACGAAAGGAAATGCCAAATTAATTCATTATTTTTTGGCAATGTTCTTTTCCTTGGAAAGGACTACTTTAATCAGGCAGGTGGCTCTGTGTGCCATGGTGTGGCTGCCTCTGTGGGAAGCCTGGTAATCCTCTCCCTGCAAAACACAGCCCTGATGTTTGCTGTTTGAGCCTCTTGAATGTAATATTAGTTTACAGGCTCACTCCTGGCTGTATTATAGAAACAGTGCAAGGGGGATGACAATGGAAATTATGGCAGAGAAGGCTTTATTTAAGCCTTTCAAAATGGACACTGTTGTGCAAGGCTGTGGCTCTGTTTTCAGCGCCCTGCCTGCATGAGTGAATGGCTGCTGTTCCCAGCCAAATGCAGGCGACAGTGGGACCACTTCAAACCATCAGTGCGACAATGTTATCAAGTGGCTGAGTCCCCACTTCCCGTCAGTAAGCCATCATTATTCATCGTGCGCCAACTGCAGGAGAGGACCACTGCCACAAATACACTATTATGTTGCATTTTAATGTGTGCCAATCAGCTTAATTCTAGCTCTGACGTTTGTCTCAGGGACTGCTCTTTTCCACAGCATGCCTCCTTCAGCCACAGTTTCGGAAGTTTCTGAAAGAGTAGCTAGGCCCCACGAGAGGTCACCTTCGAGGAAAGAGACAGGAACTCAGTCTGTGGGATGACTGAGCTTTGTCCAATTATGTTCTATGATCTATTTCAAAGTTGTATAAACATCGCTGACTGAACCACCTGCACCGTCACTGATGTATGTGGAGATCAGATGCTGAGTCACCTAGCCAGCCATAATGAATTTCTGCTGTCAGAGTGCAGCCAAGAGTCTACTGGCTCTTCTGAGGACTGGATTTTGCTCATTAGAGAGGGGTGTGACAGATGGAGGTGATGTCTGCCGTCCCGGGACATTTTAAGCTCGAGTTTAGAGGCCTCTAGAGGTTGATTGTTCCTCAGATGCTCCACGGGCTCATCCAAGATGGTGGCTGCCTAGAGGGAATGGTGGTTGAAATTCCACCTCCGCGTCCCAGGAAACTGAATTCCGGGAAGAAGAGACAACCGAGTCCGTGATCATAGTAACATTTTTGTCCTATGAAGGAATGGGGTAGATCTTGGTAAAAATGTCTAAACCTGACAATCACTACATTTTAAAAGGCCCTAATTTGTATCTCAAAACAAGGAGGAGAGAAACACAGGAGCTCTGTTAAACTTGCTTTCTGTCGTTTCTGATGTATCTAGGTTTTATAAAGAAAAGTTCCCCTCGAATTTCCTAAACAAGACAGATCTTCCTTGGGGTTGCCTAGACCAATGACGGTAAACCTTTTAGAGCTTTCAGTGATAACAAAGAGCCAGGTGCAGTGTGCCTGCTGCAGATTCACCATCACTGGCCTAGGCAGTACGAGTGGTCCTGGACAAGTGGTGTCAGTCTTGCCCAACATTCGTGTTCCTTGTATCCTGAACAAAGGGTTGAGCAGGATAAACAGGTGTAGTAAGCAAAGTAGAGATTCATTAAAGGGAAAGTACACTTCACAGTGTGAGAATGGACCAGTGAGAACACTCATTAGCAAGTTTGACTCCTAGAAAGAATCCATCTATTCTAGGTTTGGTGTTAAAGTACACCTGGGAGAGTTTCAAAGGGGCAGCACTCAGAGACCACAACTCCCAGGAAGGAGAGTACTTTCTCAGCAACAGAGGGTGGGCAAAGCCAGAGCTGGCTACGGGCAGTAAGTTCCAGAGTTGGTTCCTCTTTTCTTTTCCTAGAATTTGGGGAGTGGTCAGGTGTGATGACTACCTGGGTTTTTTTCCAATCAACTGTAAGTCTCCACACTCACATCTTGAGGGAGAGTTTGTGAACTTATACGACCTTGCATACTGTCTAAGCCCACAATGTTAATGATATAATGATGACTGTGAAGTTATCCTCAGTTACTCTAATGCAGAGCTTGTCCTCTCCAGCTGATGGCAGATGCCAAGGAAGTATGATAAGGGCGGGAGCGTATTTCTGAGGCTCATACCAAGGAATCAAGGAAAAATGATGAGGGCAGGATGCTCCTTGTGTTCTTCAGGAGTGGCAAGATGTCCTGTCTACTGTGAGCCTAAGGCCAGCATGTTTCCTACGCCATCTCCTGCCTCATTATGTTCAAAGTCTCTTAGCTCTTGTTCCATCAGGACTTCTGTCTAGCCCAGAGTTCCCACAGGTAGTGATAGCTACAAGAAAAAGAGATAAAGAAGAAAATGTAGTGGTTCTTTTCTTTAAAAGATTATTGAAATTAAAGTTCTGCTTTTTGAGAGTATGACTTTGCTACTTGAGATTGAATGATTCTCTATGAAATAATGATAGTGCAGAGAGTTTCTTTAGTGTCTTAACCTTGGCAAAATGAAGTTTGCTGTATAATCTATACATCATTCAACTCCCTCTTTTTGTTTTTTAAGCCTCTGCCCCCACTCTTGAAATCCAGTAGTGCCGGCACCACTGTTTCACCAAATAAGTTACATATTTTTAAGTAATTCAAACTGTCCATGGCTTTTCTAATTGCCAGAACAAGCAAACAAAAACCACTAAAGAACCAATTATGTAGTGATAGGAGATGTGGGAAGTAAACCTGTAGCAAGGCAGATTTTTTTACCCCTAATTAGTGATTCTCTACTGACTAGTTTCTCAATCTCTTCAATTCTCTTTCTCATTAAGTATCTAGATGTTTACCAATTAAAATATATCAAATACAGTTCTCATATTTAGCTATGAAATGCTGGCCACGGTATTACATGTAGCATTAGCAAAACTTCAAAAACGTATGGAATCTTAAAATTGATCACACTGATTTGGGAAATGTAGCTCAGCATTGGCATACTTGCTTAGCATGCACAAGACCTTGGATTTGATCTCCAGCACTGCAAAAAGAAAAAAATAAATGTGATCAAATTTTAAATTGTACTCTTTGAATGGTAGAGTCAAGATTTTAAACAAAATTATAATACAATTTCTTAATGAGAATAGTTTATGCTTTCAAATTTCTACCAGGTATCACATAAAACATTCTTAGTCTCTTCAGCACTCTGGCATGATTTTCATGACAGGAGGGAGTCTACACCAAATACTTGGATCTTGAGTTTGTTTTTTAGACAGGTACCCTGATGTTATCAAAATATACAGTGAATGTTTAAAGTTTTAAAATTTAAAGCATGAAAGGTACATTGCCTTTAATCTCCCTCAAAATACTCCTCCTTGCCTCAAACACATTTATTTAACCCATCATTCTGGCAACTTTCTAGAGAAGTTCCAAAGTCTTCTTTTGTGAGTCTGTTTAAGAGGCAAAATATGGACGTTAACATTCATGTTTATGTCTTTACTACCATCCTTTCTTAGGGAAAAGAAGCCTTTGAGTTCATTTGGGGGAAGGTAGTCTGAAATGATGAAACAGATCTAAATTATAAAATAACACAAAGATAGAATTATGGTACTCATAGTAGAAAATTTCTTAATTCAAATAAAATATTATCAAGGAAAGTCCTTTTTGGCTTTCTTTAGTAATTGCATGACATCCATTTATTATTATCATTTTGGTTGTATTCCAATAAATAATTGAGGAAGTATTTCTTATGTTTCCAGTGAATGGTTAATGTGGTACAGACTATAAATTAAGATTATGCTAAGGTTTGTTCTATCAAGAAATTTATATTTAGAAGCTAGAGGTGGCAAGGCAGGAACAAAACATACAGAATTGTAACAAATAATGAAATAAAATTATATAATCAAACGCTAAATGCATTTAATAATGCCCTCAACTCTGGTACAGGAGAGAGAAAGATGAATGTTGAATGAAATTACTAACAGCTTTCTAAGAGGAAGTAGAATCTGAAAGATGTATGAAGTTTGGATTAAGAAAGAAAGAAGAATGAAAAGAGAAAATAAAATGAAGCAAGAAGAATCTGAATTCAGAGAGAAGATTTGAGAAGTTATCTTCAGTGAAGAAAATAGAGAGCAATGTAAAATAAATAGAGCCGGATCTAGCTTATGAAGTATGCTGAATACTGGGGTGCAGATAATGACTTGGCCAATGGAAATCTATCGAGGTTTTTCAGTAAAGGTTAAAGGTGGCCTTTGGGTGGATCTGTTTGGTAGATGTTTGTGTGGTTTTTTTAAAGAGCCTGGTGAGAATGGCTTAGAGTGACAAAACTTGGGCTAGGCTGGTAGTAGTGGAAATGAGGCATCAGAACAATACTTACAATGAAGAAGAATCATGGGTTTGGAGAAATTGGTCAAATACACTGATAACAGTAGGAGTTGTACTCATCCCTGCTCTTGGTAGTGTTTTTCTCCTTTTGAAATAGATGGCAAAGAGGAAGCTAAGGGCCTAGTTAGACCCACTGATCAGCTGGCTGTCCTAAGAATCCGTATCTCTTAGCTTTAAATGTTTGATTTCTGGAATATTTGCTAATAAATACCTCAAAGGGCCAATAGCCTCTAAAAGCAGTTGACATTCTAAGCATTGTAACAAGGGGGTCAGGAGGAAGGAACCTTTACACATCTCTCAGATCAACCATATAAGGAATCACATTCAGGCTGTAACGATGCTTTTTAAGCTGTTCCACAAAATAATAGTTACATAACATTTAATAGATTTTCTTAAAAAATCATAACTATGTTGTAGAAAGGTCCATGATCAAATAAATTTGGGTAACCCTGGCTTAAAATTTCAAATGCTTGAAAGAGGAATGTAGGAGGGGCTATCATTGAAAGTGTTCCCCAGTCTTCTTTAGTGACAGAATCTTGTATGTGTGTATGTGCGCTCGTGTTTGAATGTGCATTATCTTTCAAATGAGTGCTATGGCAAATGCCAGAATGTCAATAAGTTTTCATTGAGGTCAATAACTTCCACAGGAATTAATTGTTTGGTTTGTGGACTACCAGGTTTATTTTTCTCATAACTTCCTTTAGTATTCTAAATAGATGTATTTTAAAACTGTTTCTTCTTTGCTGATGCCAGAATTTGGGTAAATTTAAGAAGAAGAGAAGCAAAGGAACTCTTTTGCTTGATAGATCTGTGTCTTGAGGAAAAAAAAAAAGAAATGGAAATAACTTAAATTAAACATGCTGCTTGCCTGAGATAGCAAAGGTTTTTTTACTTCTTCATCCAAATTCAGCGGCAGGTGGGTTCCAGTGTGATCTGCATTGCTCTCCGATTGGGAGAACTTAGGAAGTTTCTTCACCTCTCAGCTTCCTCCATCTCTCTTTACTTTCTTTTTTTTCTTTTCTTTTTTTGCCTCTCTAATTTATATTCTTCTACCTGGTGAAACTTTTAGAAGACAGGTTCTGTAGGAAGAGCAGATAACTCTGTAAATGCGTATTTTGGAATGCACTTATTTTTTTTGAGTCGAAGTTTTTTTTTTTTTAACCACTTTTATTTGACGCATTATAGTTTCATTATATTTTTCACAGATTCTTGCTTCTAGAATGCTAAAAGAAACAGTTATTACACATTACGGTTAATAGATTGGTGCTGACCTGAAGTATGCCGCTTTATTAAACATATCTTAACCTGACTTTGTCATACAAAATGTACTATTTGGTTTTGCAATGTTGGTGTCACAGTAGAAAATGCTTTCTATACCATGTCATGTCATGTTTATGCTTCATTTGAGAGGTTTCCAACATGGTTTAGGTCATTTAACTTATGGATGTACGTAGGACAGAGACAGAGGTAGAGAGAGACTTACTGGTACAATACTAGAATGTTTATGATTTATGGTTCTCAATTCTGTTCCTTAAACAAAAACTCAGTACTATCTAACAAGACCTACAAAACTCTCCCTGCAAAGCCCACATAACATGGATTACCATAATTATAGGACTTAATTAACTTTTATCTTTAGAATCTTTGGTAAGTCTCTGAAAAACAGAGCTCATAAAAGTGGTGTTCTTGTGATAGATTTGCTTAGGATATAAGTGCTATATATATAGAGCACTGAAAGCCACAGTAGGATTTGAGGTTGCCCATACTGAGTGTGTATGTGATCTTGTCTATAAATTCTGATAATGTAAGTTTTCTACAAGATTCCTATTTTAAGATATCTTTTATGTAGGCAGATTTGTTAATACTCATGAGAGAACAATCCTGACACAGAAATCCCAGCTCAATAAATGATTGCTACTATTATTATCATTATGGTATTTGTGTCTTTGTTATTTATGAATGTCTTTTGTGTTGGAAGTGGTGAGGAAGCAACTGGGAACAAGGGTACCAGATGCAACAATTGTGGTTTAAGTCTGAGAAGACAGAAATGATGTTCCCTCAGGGACACAAATACTATATTCTCACTCACTTTTAAAATGCCAACCTTTAAGACATCTAGTTATACCTAGGACATAGAGCTACTTTTCAGGGCCATGTCTTCTCATGGTAGAAGATCCTTAATTATCAACCAGGGCTAATATGCTGTGGTGGATTGACAACTGGTGGTCAACTTGTAACACCCAGTGGAACTGAATCAGTGTGGTGCTGGATGTGGCGGGCCCACCTGAGAATTATTGCTAGTAGTATAAAAAGGAGAGTTGGAGAGGAAGAGGTGTTGCTGTAGATCCTCCTGCAGAAGCTTGTTACGCTGGCTTTCCTGATACAAACTTGGTTGTTCTCATCATCTGAGGAGCTCAATGCCTTACTGTCACTGAGGATGGCTGTGATTCTTTTGGGTGAAGCTCTGGTCCTTACCTTGAGCATCACTTTCTGGCTCCAGTGCAGACCCCTCAACCTGCTGGCACAGATCCTTCATCCCACTGGCACAGACTTTCTACCATCCACCATGGACGTTTGGGTCTTCAGAGTGTAGATTTTTGAAACAGGCTTTTGTGAAACATTGTCGAGGGCTCTTGGCCTCCAGTTGGCATAGTCATAGGTTCTAGGTCATGCAGGACATTGCTGTGGGAGCCAAGCCCTCAGCTGGGTTCTTTGGGTCTTTAGTGTGTGGACAGATTTCCTGCACTCTTCTGCATTTCACTCTTTGGGTGAATATTATAAAACAATCCTATAGATTATGTATCCTGTATTAAATTGTTCCCCTTACAAACCCTGACTACAATATATACTTTATCTATTTCTTCAATTGAGCTACCCTTTCCTCTCCCAATTCCTCATGATTATTACTGAGCTAATTAGTAGAATTAGTTGCCCATTAATATTCTCTAATTTTCCTCTGGCTCTCATTCTTAGCCTTGTAGTGTTAGTTAAAATGCACCTTTATTTTTACATTAAAAAAAAAAACCTGCATGCAGATGCTCTCATTTTACACAGTATGTCTGTGAAAACTTTCCTGACTTACCAGCCACCCCAGCTGGAACCGGCCACTCTTTCCTCTGTTCTCTGCCGCTATTATCCTCCTTCTGCATGAATGGCATTTCATTATTTAGATGTTGGACTCGCCAAGCACCGGAGCTATATATTAATCATTCCTGTGTTACTATCACCTGCCATAACATCTGGATCATAAATATCAGTTGAATTGAATTGAACAGGCACAAGGAGTAACACTTCCAGGAGTCACAGATAGGAATGTACTTGTGGCCAGCTTTTACCTGTCTTCAAGCTGCCCCTTACACAGTTGGAGAGAGGGAGAACTCACTTGGAAAATTCCGATGAGCTGCAAACATGACTATTAGGACAGAAGAGACCTTTTTCTCTTTTAGTGAATACTTACCAGAAATCCTTAACAGTCAGTAATTTCCAGGAGCTCACACAAAGCTAGGCCAGCTTAAATATATTTATTGGGTTGT
>RJWT010002973.1:0-38338 GCA_004365215.1 Cuniculus paca
AGCTGGCCTTGAATATCTGCAGTGATGGTGGATGATTATCTGAAGGCCTTGCAGCAGGGCAGCTTTCCCTGCTGACTTGAGACAGCTCTTGGGCACCCGGACTACCTGGAACACAGTTGTTAGCGGTAATGATACGCTAGATGCCAGCTCACTTCGGCTTTCTGGATTCTTCACATGAGCTTTTGTAAGTGCCACTTTCACAAAAAGCTGTTCAGCTGAATTTTTCTCTTACACTGCCTTGTGTCTTGATAGAAACTAAATACTGCTATTTGTTTTTCCTGGTGTATATAAGCCACATTAAGACATTCCCCAATCACCATTAGACTTCTTCCTGGAGGAACTCCTCACATGGCAGGAGGAGTTTTTGTTGTTGTTGTTGTTATTGTTGTTTTTCTTTGTTTTGTTTTTCTTTTCTTTTGGGTTCCATCCTTACCCTAATAATCTGGGATAAATTAAAGAGTTGGCTGACATTTATTTACCTCAGACTAAAGAAAGAAAAGCATATAGTGCTTCCAAGTCACAGAAATCATATGCACTTTCATCCTGAGACAGAAAGCTAAGTCAGGCTCATAATTTTTTAACACTTACTTTGAGCAACCACATAGTTGGCTACTGCTAAACTGGATTGTTCTGAATAGTGTTATGTGCTGGGGTGAAACTTTTCTCCTGAGTTGTGCCAAGTGGATAACTATAAATAACATTATGGCTATTTTGAAGAACATAACACTCTTCTACTTTCTCCCCTCTCTCCTCCCTTCCCATGGCTCTATTCATTTCCTCTCCAATCTTTCCTTCTATTTTGACTTGCTTTTGGGCAAACTTCTAATAGAAATTCTCTCTCTCTCTCTCTCTCTCTCTCTCTCTCTCTCTCTCTCTCTCTCCTTTCTCATCTATTTTCTTCAGGAAAAGAGTCATTCTTATAAAAATCATGATACTTTGACAAGCTGGGGGCAATTACCTGATCAATATCAGTCAGAATGAGAAGCCCATGATGGATGCCTCTTTGGATTGAAAGAAAAACATCAGAGACATATTAAATTAAGCTAGTCTCATTTGGCCCATCACTAGAAGATATGGAACCAAGGTAATTTGACCTTTAAAACAATCAAGAGACCATCTGCATCATTCTGGTATAAAGAAAGGTCTTAGACAGGGTAATTAGAGAATTGCAATAATTGCTATTTTTGCAACAATTGATTTTTCTCAAGGCTTTTTTGATCTCAAACTACAAATTAAGAAAAATTAGTGAGTCCATTTCCTCAGTTCCTATAGAGTAGGTGGGGGATATTCCATAGGGCAATGAAGAATAAGATGAAATGGGAAAGAAGGCCAATCTTCAGACACCATAGATCTTAACCCACTCTTTTAAACTTGGCAGAATAATGAACACGTTCAATGTGCTTTTAGTTTGATGCTTTTTCTAAAGTCAAACGGTAAATCTTTAGTGATGTTGTCATTGGCTGTTAATATAGCTAACCCAGCAATAGATCTCAGGTAGTTATCCATAATTTCTTCTCATTGGCTCAAGCCATCACAATTAACAACATACACACTCAGAGGAATTCTTGTACCCTCAACCTCACATGCGGTTGCCCTATGAAAGGTGATCTCTCCAGCCAGCCAGTGTAAGTTCCTAACATTTAGTACTTGGGCAGTTATAGAAATCAATAAAATTGTAAATTCTTATGTAAGTAGTCTTCCTTTCTCTATTACAATATGTTAGGCTGTGTTTCTCAACTTTTTCTTCTTCAAATGATCCAAAGATCACTAGTCCTAAATATCATAAATAAACGATATCAGGATTGAACATTTTGGGACTTGGCAAGGGAAATTCTGTACCAAAGAATCTGGAGTCAGAGAGAGCCTTAAGTAACTGTTTTTTCTGTTCGGTATCCTCCAATTATAGATGTATGAAAATTACTTGTACAGCATAATTCAGTGTGCTGAGTTAGGGTCCACATATCTGCATTGTCACAAGTGTCCTCAGGTGATCTATACTGTGGTCTATGGACTACACATTGAGAGGCATTACATCTAGTTCCTCCTTCCATCAGCTTTCTGGCATGGTAGAAAGTGCACCAGCTTAAAATGATGAGAATCAATCATTCTTTGCAAAGGCTGCTATGGAAATGGGACTAACTGGCTCAGTCAGGTAACATGGTCCAAGGCTTTAATGTTCTGTCACTGGTCTGTTTGGATCGGCTACATCTCTTCCTCCAACTGCATTCCTTTTCTTTTCTTTTTGTTTTGCTTTTGTTTCAATCTATTTTGTTTAAAAGTATTCCACTTACAAAAGTATTCCTAGTGACAGCTATGAATGTTTATTTTCATCTTTCACTATCAATTATGTGACTCTCCCCTTTTAACATAGAGCTGACTTCAACAACCTAAACTTATAGTTACTTCATAAGTGTAAGGTACTTTCTTACCGGGAAATTAACTCATTTCATTCAGAGTAAAAGCCAACATATCACCTTTTTTTGCCTCTTGCTCACCCATATCAGTTATACTGCCCTCCTCATTTTCCTTGTTATTCCTTAAACATATCACCCACTCTAGAACATTTATTCCATCTGTTTCCTCTGTTTAGAATCACACCGTATCACGATCTATATTTTTTTCTCCACTCCTCCCCTGTACATGTATTGCCTTCTAGCATCTATTAAATTTACTTTAAAAACATTTTTTTTTGTTACCTCTACTCAGATTATAAACTCTGTGAAGATCAGAATTTTATTTACTAAATTGAGGCCTAGGAGGTAACTAGAAAAGTACCTGGTTGAGGGTGAAAAGATAAGTCTAGTTACAAATGATGGGTCCCCCTTCATGAGTATCTTCCTCAACATACAAGAAAAACTAGAGGAAGCATCAGTTATAAAGGGTGGAAATTCACATAATATTCAGAGTCACATCAATTCATATATGATTCAGAAAATATATTTGATTAATAGTTATTCTTGGTGGGTTTTAAACTGGACTGCAAAGATAATTAACTTCTCAGCCCACTCCACCAGTCAGCTGCTTCAAACGCTTTTACATGAATATTGATTACTGCTATAACCACTGAGGACAAAGTAATCAGAGAAAGTAGCTGACTGTAGGGGAAAAGTTGAGTGGGTAAGACCCATAATTAGCATTATTCAAACTGCACTGAGCATGCATTGTTAGGTAGTTGACGTCATTTTGACATTTTGAACACATCTCTATTGGTGTTCATTTTGACAAATTTATAGGAATGAGCTTCTGAAGAACATATAAAGTGTTCTGTGTGAGGCTAAATGTTCACAAACACTATCTTCCTATTTCTTCAAACAACCCTGTTAAATGTGGTATCAAGAGTCACTGGCTCGACCAAAACAATCTACATGAACTATTTTAAATTAAATAAAAATTCAACAGGAGAAAAGAATTTATATGTCATGTACCTAGAAAGTCAAAAGAAAAATTTATTGACATGGCTATCCAAAAACCAAAAATAATATGAATTAGATAAAAATGTAATATTAACAATCTCAACATTTGGAAATAATACAGTTTGAGTAATTACTCTGTATTTGTATTTGTATTAATGTAATCAGTATTTAGCTATATCTGTCTTACTGTGCTAAAGATATTTTTCAGAAGAATGCATTTTTAATTTCCATTATAATTTTTTCTCATAAAACTTAATGTAATTTTCTTCTAAATTTTAAGGTTAATAAATTTGATTTTTTTCACATCTCCAATTAATTTTTTGTATACAAGAATATCTTTGAGTGAAGTTTAAATGTTGGGATATATCAGTAATTTCAGAGCATAATCTGTGAAACATAAAATACCCTCAAATCTATTTTTATATTGAAATATGTAAATATTTCAGACCAAATATTTTCATAGGCACTGGCTTTTAAAAGAATTATTCAAAAAACCCTTTTACCAGGCAAAACTCATCAAGCAAGTCTCCTCTATTATACCTTGGACTGTTTTGCTAGATATAGATGCTTCAGAATCTTAAATCTTCTCAATTTAATTTGTTTCCAACGTGTAACTGGAGTTTTACCCAATTAAAAGTAAGAATTTTATCATAATGTTCTTCCCATACTGTCAGGTATTATTCCAAAGCACAATTGTAAAATTTCAGAACTAAAACTTAAACAATATTTGAGTGCTTTCATAGTTTTATTTCTTCAGCTCTTTTTTTGTATATAAAATATTTTGTCACTTTATCTTAATTGTAGTTTGCTAAAAAATTAAAAATGTGCAATTTGCTGAACTCTGTTGGAACTCTATTTAATAATGTGATTGACGTTTTTCTAACTATTTTAAACAAAATGCAACCAAAATACAGTATCTTTATGGGACAAGAAGTATGATTTTAAAAGCAGTTTTTGAAAAGTGCAACTATTTCTATAACCAATTTAATGATGCATAGCAAATAAAGAAAGCTTAAATTGCCTGGCTGAAATATTCTTTTTGCATTCATGATTGATGCTATCACATTTTGTTATTTCATTAGTGTGTGTGTGTGTGTGTGTGTGTGTGTGTGTGTGTGTGTATTTGGGCTATAACTCCTCTTTTTCATGGGGGAATATTTCAACTTATTTGATCATAACTGAGTTGTGTGTGTATTACAAACAATTCCATAAGCTACTCCACAAGCTTTACAATTTAGTAAGAGCTGAGTTTTTACTAGGACACCGTGCTCCTCTAAATTTTATTTGTATTATTATAATAAAACAAATAATCATGGCTTAATGTTATATTTAACTGACTTTACAATGGCTTTCATAATAATTTTACAGTGGCTTTCACAATAATTTCAAATATTTCATTTTTAATAGAATGAATTTTCAAAGCTTTCCTTTTATTCAATGAATTATAGGAAAAATTTAATTATTATTAGAATTTTTATCTAATTTTCTATCTGACACTTATAGGAAATTGACACCACTTCTGTTATTGAACTTGACATATTAGCAGTTACTGCTTCACTTCTCATGTAAAAAAGCAAAGACTTGGAACTGAAAACAAACATAATTAATTTAAAACAACAGTCCCTTGATCTAAATGAAAAGTCGTTGTTCAGAGTGATGGTCAAACATACATTCTGTGACTGCATCACTTAAATTATCATTTGGGGCTTAGGCTTAAAAATAACCACTAACTTTTGAAAGAGATACCGACATTAATCAGCAGACTTACATCTTATTTCATCAAGTCAGTGATGTCTTTTCTGGCCCTCAGTGTAAGCAGGAAATGTTGACAAGCTTATGGGCAAGTTAAGCATTACCGTCATCTTAGTCACTCTTTCTCATTGCTGAGACAAAATATATGACACCCAAAGTTAAAAGAGGAAAGTTTTATTTTTGGCTTACAGTTTATGGAAGTTTTAGTTCATAGTTGATTGACTCCAAAGCAGGGTGCATTGCAGAGGAGAAACAGTTCATTGCAGGAAGAAGGAAATGAAGTAGAAAAGAAGTCGCAGCAAGCAGAGACCACAGCAGCCCTATTTCTGTTCTTTATATTCTATCCAGGCTACCCACCCTGAGGAGCATAGCACTCACACTCAGGGTGGAGCACCATAAATCCTAGCATTGCACCATGAATCAATCCCAGCATCACATCCCTAATTCCAGCATCACAGACCCTAGATCCAGTCACTTTTGAAAAGCTCCATCCATGACCACATGAGGCTCAGAAAGAACATGGAGGTATAAGCCATAACAGCCAAAATATGAGAAAGGATAAATCACACTTCTAGTTTTATGCATCATACATTTTTGGCCCCTTTTCATTTAAATACTTTATTTCCAAAATTTAAAAGTTTTATCAGAAATTAAATATGTAAGTAGTTGTAGATCAATAATAAATAATAAGTAAACCTAAATGTGTTCAGCCTATACTTTTTATGTTTTGTGCCTGGACTGCTCAGTCTCTTTTGAGGCCCACATCTCATGTACTTAAGCTACAGATTCTCCCATTTCTCACTGACCATACTTGACAGCCTAGGGACTTGTTATATCTTGCAGGCTGTGGTCATAGTGTACCAAATGCTCAGCAAAGGTGACAGCATTGCATATCTCCTCCAGCACCTGAGATGGAAAGCATATGGATGTGCTTGCAAGGTGTCTGGGTGCTTCTTCAAAATGCAAACTAGTGACTCTGAACTGGGAAATAGGAGTGTAAGATTGCTTTCAGCCATTTTTCATAATTTACCACATGTTAAATTGAAAGCTTGGGCCATAGTGTGTCTCACATGCTACCAGACAAGACCATGCCAAAAGCTGAAATTATAAAGTTAAGCCTACAAAGCCTATTTTAGTGAAACTGGAGGCAAGGTCTCCTAATGCCAAACCAAATAAAACATCAGATTGGTAGAAATAAATTGGGCTCTTGGCAAACCAGGATGTCTGCTTATCCTAGGCACAAGAAGTAGCAAGGACTGTTTGTGTAGTTGTCAGAAAGGTCTTGTTTGGGTTAAAATTTAAAGGTATATCTGATAGGATACCAGGTGTAGTTGATAGGAATTGGATGTAGGAATTTAAAGATGTAACTGATAGCAGTTGGATGTGTGAAGTGAGAGAGAGGAAGCAATGATAAATACAATAATTTAATATTCGCTTCTAAACCAACATTGGTGCCCTGGACACATAAGAGAAACACTGTGACAAGAGTAGATGTTGGGAAGAATTAACAGCATGGTTTATTGGCAAATGTTAAGTTTTACATGACTCTAGATGTTTGAATATCATATTGAGCAGGTATTTTGAGTATATGCATTGTAGACTGGTTGGGGCAAGAATATAAGTAAGAAATAAAGGGCACAGAGGTAATGTTTATTGTCAGAGAAATATATAGGTTCACTGAGGTAGTGAATGTGGATATTGAAGAGAATTGCAGACAGGGATCCAGGGCACTTGTAATTATTATTCAATATATGTATATAACTTCCAAAAGTGACATTTTATGGAATTAATGCATTTTTATGTGTTAAAATTACTACTTGCTGCTTGGAAAACAAAATAAAAGCAGCAAACTAAAATTACTTATTGTATAGACTATTTTAAAAAGTGCGTGCATAAAATGAACAGTGCAGGGGAGGATTAGGATAAGTTAGGTCTTCTTTAACTGACAGTCTAAAATAATTTGTATTAGTCAGTGCTGTCTACAGTCCTTGGTGTAGTGTTGTAACCTAATAAAAGTAATAGATCATTAAATCTCATTTTACTTTCATTTAAATACATTTATTTACTAAAAATACATAGAAGCCGGGCGTGGCGGCTCAAGCCTGTAATCCCAACACTCGGGAGGATGAGACAGGCAGATCGTTGTGAGTTCCAGACCAGCCTGGGCTACAAAGTGAGCTCAAGGCCAGCCTGAACGGCATAGTGAGACACTGTCTCAAAAACAGGGCTGGGGATCTAGCTCAGCGGTCTAAGCGCCTACCTGGCAAGCGCAAGGTCGTGAGTTCAATCCCCGGTGCCGCAAACAAAACAAAACAAAAAAAGACATAGAAAATTAAGCATTATCATATTCATGATTCTGAATGACTAATGAGATGAATCGACTGACTGGAGAAGCATTCTCAATCTGCTTTGGAGGTCTGCCTATCGCAAAGGTACATTTCCTATTTATAGCCATAAGACCTATTTAATCAAGTAGGCTTTCTCTGGGCATACCAGTCTCTAGTTGACACTTCGGATGCTTTGTGTGAAAGGGATTGTCGTAATTTATTAAGCATCTAATAACGATTTGCTCATGACGCAAGAGGACAAATATAAAAGGAATAGCCATGGAAACACATTAAAAAGATACAGAAATTTTGAAATTGTTAGCTCTAGAGAAAGATGCATATAAAAATAATGGAGATAAAAGACTTGGACTTGAAAGGTGAACAGAAACCCATCAAGTGTGTGTAATTATGAATATAGCTTGTCTTAAAGATTCCAGAATAAAACGCTGTTGTTTTTAGTAAGGAGACTTGAGTTCCAGTCTTGATCAAGATAAAAATCCTTTTTGATCTGGGAGCAGAAATGCCAATGAGCTAGTATAACCCTCTGAAAATCTATCATCAGCGTATTCAAGGATGGACAAGAGTAAAAGGAAAAAGAATGAGTCAAATAGAAGAGTTTTCTTATCATTTATCTAATAGTGGTATAGATTGTGAATAGCAAAACATTATATTTACAAAGAACTTCTAACAAATGATCTTATTTAATTGTTGTATCAAATCAAGGACATAGACAGGTTATGTTTAACTATTTCAACATTTCCACTTTACAGGTAAGGAAAATGAGACTCGGAGAGGGTAGGTAATTGTGAGATGTCATACAGTAAGGAAAATTTAACCAATCGTGTGGTCTGTCTATCTGAGTTGTTCTCACATTGAAGCCATACAGGGTCACAAGTGGTCCAAGCAGTCTTGGCTGCTAGTGATTTGTGACCAATATGTTATACGCTGAGCACCTAAGCACAGTCTTTTTTTTTAGTTCCATGTCATCTACTTATCTTGAAAGAGAAAGACCTAACAGTAGACTTGAATTTTCTTTAAAATGGAATGAATTGGTACAGAGTGGGTCAAAATTGAACTTAATGACCTCAAATGATAGCTTTCCCTCAAAATCAGTTGTGTTTGGAAAACAAAATGGACTAAGTAGCAAAAGTCAAGTCTCAAAAGCATGAAAGATGTGCCTAGATTTTGGAAGGCCCTGACCAGAGTCTTCCTGCTTTACAATATCCAGAACACATTATCAAGAAACAGGACTGTCTATATTATCTTCCCAGTGCTTCAGGGACACCTTCTGATATGTAGTCCATTCCTCTGAAAATTTCTATAGTTTCCTTTTTGCTCTTGTAAAGATGTTTGGTTCTCTTTTGGTCCTCGTTGAACAGAGCTGGATATTTTGTCAGGTTTTGCCTTCTCCTCTTGCAGAAATTAGACTCAAAATAGAATGACAGTTATGAGTTCTTTTATTACTTATTACTGAGAACTGTTTTTCTAAGTCGTCTGATGAAAACGAACAATACAGTAAAGTTATAAAGACAGTCAAAGTTCACCCACTAATAATTGCTACATAATTCAAAATGATGTATTCATATCTATTTATAAATTTATTGACTTTAGATTGTTCCTATTTATGCCAAACTATAAAACATTATTATTTTAACATGCTCACTGTCTCAATTTTATTAGTCATGCTATTACTACTTCTTGAAGTTACATTTATAACTAGATAATATACCAGTTCTCTATTGGCTTTTTATCCATCAATTTAGAAAATGTATATTGACCCTTCACTAGATAAGTGACAAAATTAGCAAACTTACTTTTCAAATCATTTTTCTCCACTTCATCAATTAACTATATTGTTATTCTTTTTATTTTCTGTAATTATGATTGTCTTCTCTGCTGTGTCTAGAAGTTGATGTTATAAATTGAAAGTAAATAAACACCAATGTATTATCAGTGTAATGTAACTATTATTTTTGGCAGAACTGATTGGAGCAAGAGAAATGCATGCTAATCGAGGTCATTTAATTTCTATCACTTAAAGAAGAATGTCACTCTAAGCGTCAAGAATGAAGGGATCTCTTTGCCTGGCTCTATTTCCTTAAGTGTGCTCATTATTTGGATTATAGCTTTCACTGCATCTGTTTATGCTTAAAGTTGCTAAGTGCTTTTTTTTTTAACTGAGAGAAGGAAAAGCAAATGTTTTTAGCTTAACATAGAGAAATTTTAATCTCAGAATTATATGATTTTCAATGGAACTGATTTACTAGACATTCTTTATACTCTCACTTACTTTACCTATCATTCATTAGACAAATATCTTATTTTTTGCATTGCCTTCTGTTTTCATAATTGTGGTTCAATTCTTACACTTTTTACATTTCCTGTTTTGTTTTGTTGGAATGCATCCTCAAATAATTTCTTTTCTATTATTCTTTTCAAAACAAGGCTGTGTGAGCTCTCCAACAGATTTGATTGCCTACTAGAAGTTTAATGTTGCCTAATGAAACCCTATTGGGTTTCACTCCTGATTAAAAAGTGTGATGTCAATGTGATTTGAGTCCTTGGTAGATAATCTATCTTTTCTCTATAGGACTTCTTAGGATTTTTCATTCCTAATCTTTGAAATTTCATCAAAATGCATCTATGATTTACATTTGCATGCTCAGTTATGCCTTTAGCTCAGGTAAAATTTCTTATGTAATTGTATTTCTTGTTTCTCCCTCAAGAATTCTAATGAAATATTTTGGTCTAGTCTGGGTAGACTTTTGAGGAAGAATTCTCCCTCAGTTTTCACTCTTTCATTATTTAGTTCTGGGAGATTTCTCTTAAACTTGTCCAGATTGCCCAAATTCATTTTCAGCCAAGTTCACTCATTGCTGAACTCCTGTATTGATATTTTTTTTTACATTCTAGATTTCTTATTTAAATCTAAATAATCTGTCTTGCTTACTGATTACTTCCTTTTTGGAGTGATTTAATTGTGTTCAGGGATATATTATCTTTCTGAGTATCTCCCAGGATACCAATTATATATTTTTTCTAGGTTTTCTTCTTTTACTTAAATTAGTTGTATTTCCTTAGGGTTCTATTTGTTTATTTTTGATAAATGCTGTTGGTTAGATAACTATTAACATGAATCAATGGATAAATGAGGATACAATTAGCATAAGTTGATAGCAGGGTTTTCATTGTCATGCTTGTGCTTGATTTACAAGAGTTCTCCTCTCCAGGTAAGGCCAGCAAAGGATTCAGCTTCCAACCATCAGGCTTCCTTGCAAAGTATGTGGGCAGGAAATAGGCAGGTAGCTTGAGCACTACCAGTGTTGCCCTTGAAAGGGAAAACTAGACTGAGGACAGAGTGATTTCTTTATTTCATTTCTATGTCATCCTGGAGCTGTCCTTTCTCCTCCCACCCCAATTTCATTCATGCTTTGAACTATTGTGTGGGCTTAGAGTTACCTCTAGCTATGGTCTTTGGTTTCTAACTCACGTCCCCCAGTAAAGACCATGGGAGGTCCATCTAACATGGTTTGGAACTCATTTTTCCAGGATTTAATTAAGATGGAAGCAAATGCTACTCTGGACCCTTGTGGGTGATTGAGGAATCAACTATCAAAACCCACTATTTTGTAGAAATCCCCTCATTTGATCATCTTGAACCATACACTGAAGTCCACTCCTGAACTTTATGCCTGCCAATTCTGGAACCAAATTTATCTCAAGGTCCCTGGAAAGAATGTTTCCTATCTCATTAGATTGTAAGCACTATGAGAACAGAGATGAACTCTTATTCTAAGTACAGAAAACCTATAAAAGTGTCTGACACATACTTTGCACTTAATAAATAGTTATTGAATGAATAGATGGACAAATGAATTAATGAATATGTATTCTTGTAAATATTTTTCATTGTTATTTTAATTTTTTTTTTTTTTTTTGGAGCATGGATACGTGCTCAGGTCACCACTTTCAAATCATTAAAACCATAACTGAAAGTTTTGTGCAAAAGCCTATGGTGTAATATCACATAGAAGGATCAAAATGCTTATCTATATGTATACTATGATTACTACTTTTCAGATACTCAGTTTATGCATGAGCATGTGTGTGTGGGTCTGTGTGTGCGCATGTGTGTGTGTGTGTGTGTGTGTTGTAGACAGAGTGGGAGAAAAAAATCACATCAACTGGAGTTTAATTTGATATATTTAATTGCTAGGGACTGAGGTTCATGTTTTCTTTTTGTTTCAATTTCTTGTAACATTATTTGTGTAATAACAAAATATCAAATTAAATTAAATGCCAAAGGAAAGAGATGCTGCAATCTTCCTAGGCTAACAGAAAAAAAAGTAAATAATTTATCCTGAAATTATAAAAGCCTTTTAATACAATATGTGAGACTTCCTCATTTTGGTATAAGTTGTGTTTTCATTGAGTGCTTGTCCACCTGTCCTTGCCACATGAACCCCGCACTTTCCAAAGACTTCAATATCTTCTGCTTAGATAATCACTACAGATATTCACCAAATAAATTTGAAATAAGTTTTCCCTGGTGTTACGGTAACATCTTGGGATACAAAGATAAATACGGGTCTCTTATTCTTTTCTTTAAATCACAGTCGTGATCTTTAAATGAGTCTTGAGAAATGTTCTGAAGGTCTCTCTTTGTATATTTGCTGACTTTAGAGAAACTTTCCCCAACGTGCTTTTTGCCTTTTCTCATAACTCTAATACTGATTATTGAGTCTAGTTTTATAACTGCCAATAAAAAAAGAGTGAAAATGGGAAACAGAAGGATGGGAAAAATAAGAGAACAAAAACCCCAAAAGAAATAAAAGCAATATTTGAAATTGTTTTAAATAATAAGGGAAAATTAAAATGAGTATCCTTCTTAGGTAAATATGGTCAAAAGAAGGAAAACTCACCATTTCTTATACATTTTTTTCACATTATGAATCACATACTCTCATTTTGTTTCTACATTCTTGTGGGTGTTCAGCCTACCTTATGAAGTCATTAATTTGATTCTGTGTGTTATATAATTATTTTTATGGCCCTGTGTTATGTGAGAAAGTCCAAAGCATTATACCACTGGAAGAATAAATAGGTGTTTTTTAAATTGAGAAATAAAGAGTTTTATATATATATATATATATATATATATATATATATATATGCGCCATCTATATCTATATCTATACATCAATTTTATCTCGTAGAATTTGTGAGTCCTATTCTGGCTCCCATGGAAATGTTACCACTTACTTTATTAAATTTTGTATGAATGACATGTCTAGAAAATTAAACCTACTATAATAGGTATTAATGCATTTTCAATGGGCTTCCCTTATGATTTCTACCTGTTAAAGGTAGAAAATTCATCTGGTCAAATAACATCTCTATCCAGCTAGCTTCCCATGCTAGAATTCTGGGAGAGGTTCATGACACCTACCCCTTGATCCATCTCCATATCTTCCCTGAGGTTTATTGGTCCTTCTTCCAACAGGGATGTTGAATCCTTGCAGTACTCTTCATCTGCATGGTCAGCATCCTCATCCTGACTCCAATCTCATTATCTCATGCATGGATCAAAAGTTGCTTTTGAATTTTACTTCCAATTGTCTGTCTTGGGCCCTTTCATCAATCTCCTATGTGGCAACCATAGTTGTGTTTTTTAAAAATCAAATTTAACCACATGGGCGTACTTGCTTAATTGTCTTTAGTGACATCACATTGGTTTTAGAAGAAAATTCTAAATCCCTTTCATGGACTTGATGAAGTGGTCCATGTTAGTCAGTCCTTTTCTTATTGTGAGTTGAAGAGCTCTTTTCTCCTTTAGGATATATAAAATAATATCCTTAATATATAGTTGTGTATGTATCATGTACATATATATATATATATCTTTTAAAATTTTTTAAAATTTTCTTTTAAAAAGGATAAAACCATGGAAAATAAAACAGAATAAAACCAATCAAAATAAAGAAGTGTAAGTGATACAAGACTTCAAAACATTACAAGATCAACAGTTACCATAATGCTTTTTCTTGTTGTATTATATCTTTAGTTGTGATTCAGATTTCTGATGAACTGTCTTAACTGTCTTTTCTCAGAGAAATATTCTTGGACTCTTTTTCTCTTCCACAGTGCTCATGTAGTGACTATACTTGTAATAAACTATTTTTTTAGCTGTGTGTTTGATGGCTATGTCTCCCACAGAAGTTCAAATGCTATGAACACATAAGTCATGTATATTTTGTTTATCACCATATTCTCACTGGATAGAACAATGTCTGACTAAAAAAGTGTTCTTGGGGGCTCAGTTATTGATGGTGGCAAATGTGATGATAGAAAATGACCCCTGGTCCCTAAGATATAGACTAGCTCAGCCCCACAGAAGCTGGCCTGGTTGGCTTTTTCTCAAGCTATTCTGGGTAATTTCCCCGTGAGAGATGTCATTCTGGCCATGAAACTTTTTATCTTCCCTCCTGGGTTTAGAAAAGTGTTCATGGCTCCTAAAACAATCTAGAGAAATAAAACTCATTATTTCAGCATCAAGAATAAAAAAAGATGACCTAATACAACTAAATAGCAGATGCCTGTTCTTCTCTTTTAATTGAAAAGGCAGCATGCATGGGTAATATATAATAACCATTCATCAGTGCGCTAACAGTGTTTGAAATTCTATTAGGTGACATGATGAGGAAGCTCAAGATGGATGGAGTTGTTATATATTTGGTGTCTTGACTGTGCTTGCCAGAGTCTTTAAAGTCAGTTTAGTGGTCTATTAATGTGTCCATTATGAACCCAATTTCTTACCTTAGTCATTTTAAATCTCATCTGTCTATAACTTAGTATATGTTATTAGCCAAAATTCAAACATTTTATATCAACTATAATTCCTAGTTGTTAAACTGGTTTTGACTTATTGGTGCCACATTAAAACCTTAATAGGTGGAATAATTGGCTCTCATAACAATTTACAGTAAGAAGAGTCTATGAGTGAGCAGTGTTTCCAGGCCTCTGCTGCTTTTCTACAGCCCTGCGGGTTCCATTCTCACTCAGTTTCCCAAATCAGCCCTCCCTGCATCTCATAGACGCCACTGAACCTGTGATGCCTCTGGGGAAACATTTTCCAGGGTTTTTCAGGGAAATCTTTCCTCAGGAGCAGCTAGCAACTATGTTGACTTTACAAATGATGGGCTTTAGATGTTCTTACTTCAGAAGGACAAGCCTGAGGCCTCTCTGAAGGAGAAAAGTGACTTGTCAAGTTTCTTTGTAGTCCTGTAGCTTTCCAAATCCTTCTTAGTATTTTAACAGAATGCATGAAAACCTACCTTCCCACCTATCCCTCTGCTTTTCTCACTTATGTGGGAAAGCACCCTGAATTTCCACCATACGGCAAAGTCAACCTCCTCCCTACAAGATGGGGTCCTAGGCAAAGATCTCCTTGAATTGTAATCTTGCAACCAAGTGTCAGCCAGGCTAATGCGTGTCTAAGTGTTAAAGGATCAGATATCTGTGTTCCTGGGCTCTTGAACCTGTTTATCTTCCTTGCTTACCTGCAAAGTCTCTGGTGCATGCTGTATATCTTTGAGAGCTTCTTCCCCCTCTAATTGAGAGAAGCAAAGCCTTCTGGGGTACAGTAAAATTGCTTTAGGAAGGCAAGAAACAGATGGAAAATAAATGGGTTCAGGTGCTCCAGAGACCCAAGTGCTGCTGTAGGAGGCACGCAAGAGCATCTAAACAGCAAAAAAATATTTGACTTTTGTCTTTTAAATTTTGCATTGGTGCAGAGAAAGTTTTAAGGTGAAGAATCGGAGAGTCTTTCCTTTGCGGAAATGACGCACAGACTAGATCTTGTCAAACAAAGACTATTGCTCTCTAGATTTCAAAAGAAATTTCTTACTGGCTCTAACCTGAGTGCAGAGTAAAAGATGGACCCTATCTCTGATTCTTGACAAAGCAACTTATCTCACACTTCGAGAAATGTCTCATAGAGGAAAAGATTTTTGAAAAGCCTTTGAAAGACTCTAGTTTGAGAGTCAGATAGAATCCAGAGGTGAATGAAACACCTTGAACAAGTCACTTAAATTCCCAGAGCTTCAGTTTTCTAAAGTTTTAGGCAGTACAACCTGTATTGAAGTCTGTAGTTTCCCACTCTGTGGTCATTAGCTTGGCTATGTCCTCTATAACATCACCCCCTACACCCCCTCCAGCACTCTAGTTCACATTTCCCATGAATTTTCTGGGTAAAAGTCGCTTTCAATATGTTTCTTATCCCTGATTTTTATTTCCTCGCAGCTTTTATATTTGAGCATACGTAAGTTTGAATGAAGGATGATAAGCATAAGCTTAGCTTATCTGTTTTGAGAGGAAGAATTTTACCATTGATCAAGAGCCTTAGTGAATGATGTCCTTGCCGTGTGTGCTGGTTCCCAAACAATTAATGACACATAGTGCTTACTGTATACTCTTTTTGTGCTGAGCCCTCTGCTAAGTACTTGGTTTGAATTTACTCATTTAATCCCCCAAGCCCCAAAATACTATAAAGAGGAGCCTATTTTCATTCCCATTATACATATGAGGAAATAGATTCAAGGAGGTTACATAACTTGTGCAAGAATCAAATAAGTAGAAAAAAGAATTGAAATGCTGACCAAGGCTGATCATCTCCAATGCCCACATCCTTCACCATTAGGAAATGCTGTGATCTGAAACAAAGAGAGGAGATTTGTCCTGGCGGCTTGGACTTTCTAGCTAAGCATAAATCTAACCTCTTGCAGAGCAACAGGTCTAATATAGTTTTACTGATACACACTCTGTGCTGTAACTTATATAGAATGACTCAGGGCAATCGGGGACATATCTGCTGAGGTTTATTGCCTGGTAGTCTAAGATTTATGACTAACATATGGTGGTGGTGTGTTTTTAACATTCCCTTTACGTATATTTTCTTAGTGAGATAGTACGATTCTGAAAGATTGGTGTACAGCTTTTTATTTCTCTTGCATATCCCTTACTTACGGCTCTTTGGGGCTCAGTAAATGGTTTTGATTGACTGCCTGAATTTCAGTGACTCTGCATGATGGTCACAGTGACTGCATTTGCAAAATGTAAAAAGGCTAGGGGCATGGTTCAGCTGCTTAGGACTTTTATTTCAGGTTCTAGTATTTTGTCCTTTAGCCTGGTTCCAAAGGCAGGAAACCAACAGACACTCAAAGTATATTTTTGAGTGTTCACAATCAGCAAAGACCAGTGCTAGGTACTGTGGGGACAAAGGCAAACAGGACACAACTCTTGCCCTCCAGCAACTCAGCGTACAGAGGAAATTAAACCAAATGATGTGCCACCAAAGGAGTGGCATTCGTACTATAAGAATCTACAAAGGCTCCTAGGAGGAAATAGATTTATCTTCATTTTCCAAAGGGGTGGGGGGAAGGGGGAATATATGGAATGAAAAACTTCTAAGATTTCTCCACTCTTGAGTAGAAATTTAAGACTGAATTGGTACATGCACCTCAAGAGAATGTTTTGTTCTTATCTTGAAACTTTAATGAGGATCATTAGTTCTTCCAAAATGAATAGAATTTAAGAAAGGGAGAGCTCATCTTCTCATGGCATTGAGATTGGAAGGACTAAATTCTTAAATGCTTTTTGTATACCAAGTAGTGTGGTAAGTACTTTCAGAAAATCCTTAGATCAACTAGAAATGAATTTAAGAGAAAAATAGAAACTGAGTCTCAGAAAAAAAAAACAAACTATTCATGATGAAGTAGTAAGAGGTAGAGGAAAAAGTCAAACTCAGTGCTGTCTGACTCCAAAGTTCATATATTTGTATAAAATATCCTTTATTTTCTCAAATTATCCAAGCCTCATCCTGCTATGGGTTCTTGTTTATTCTTCTGTGTGAATGTTGCATTTATAGGAGGAAGAAAAAAAAAACCACTTCAGCATTCAAAGTTTACTTTTATTCGATGTGTATCAAAGTTTCACATCAAATGCCTATTTTTCTTTTCTTTTTTACCCCAAAGTTTTTCTTTTTTATTTTTTTAACTAGAACTTTTCAACCTTCTGTGATCTCTTTATAATTCCCTTTAGAATGCATAATTGTGCTCGATCAATTTGTTAGAGGCTTTTGAAGTGTTAAAAAAACTACATTAAAATTATTTTCTTTCAGGTTTTATGTTAATGAACATAGGTGCTATTCAGAGCAAAGTCAGAGTGTCAAGGGAACTTTAGTTAAAGTTATTCATACATAAACTAAAAAAGGAAACATCTTTAGTAGAGGAAAAATACATTTAATGAGTAAGTGCGGCACACAATTCCTCCTTTCAAAAATGTCAGCTCCTATTGAACCTCTATTCGAGATATCTTACAATTACTTTGTCAACAGAAGGTAGAGTAGTGATGGATGACGCATTGGTTCTTGAAACCAAACTTTCTGTGAGTTACTTAGGCTGAAACTAAGTGCTTTTACATTCCAGTCTTATTGATGATAGTGGTTTTATATTTATCACCCTGTCATTTCAGTTGACTGTATCAACCTCTTTCCTGTAAGAATATGGACACTAATGGAGGTGTGTCCTTAGTGCTCTGGAGGGTCACACATTCATTCCTGAACACACTCAGGGCACACACTGCTCTGCATGGGAGCTCAGGAATCAGCCAAGAAGGACTTCATAAGCCTTTGGAAAGTGCGCTCTCATTGGCTGCCTTTTGACCAGGACCTGTTCTTGTGGTGCTGCACACAGAGGCTTTCGGCGCTCACTAATGGAGCGTTACTATTTTGCAGCCTCCCTTATAATAGGAAGAATTCTACCAGGACCTTGGCAAGTCCAGGACCTGATTGCAACACTTTATTTATAAGAAATTCTGTCGAGAATCAATAATAGTCTTGGGTCTCAAGTTCTTTCTTTAATAATACTTTGATATGATTTGTCACAAGCTAGCCCAGAGTATCCACCAGATTTTATTACTTAGCTTGCAGCACAGTGTCTTATCTTTGAGTCATGAGATCAGCCATGGGGAGACCTTTAAAAAGCTATATTCTTTACTGTTTGGTTATTACAGAAAGTCTATATTACTCAATAATACCTTTTATAGGGTGTGCTGTCACATCTTCACACAGATGTTTAACCCCAATGTAGATATACTGGATGCCTGGAGGCCATTTTAGTGACATGGACATTGTTTTTCATGATTGGATGCCTGATGTATCAATAGTAGAGAAAACAGAAAACAAACAGAACTACACACACACACACACACACATGCTCACGCGCGTGAAACTATCTCTGCAACAAAAAAATGTTGACTTATCTTCCCAGCTTGACGTTTCTGACCAGATCTCACACTAACTGTCCATTTTGACAGAGATTTTGTTTAGAGTCCAGAGTGCTAGGATTTTATTACCTGAAAGCAGCAGAAATTTGGAGAAGTCAATTTAGATGCCTTTCTTGTGTGCGATCAGCAACTTGGGTTTCACTGTACATCTCAATAAACACGATCCTATTGCATCAGTAGTGTGCTATAAAGCAAAGGCTCTAAATACGTTTTATACTGCTCAGCCACAGAATTCATATTGTTATAGCTAATGCCTGTTGGTAAATGCTTGTGTCGTTACATGTTGTATTTACAAAACTATATATTGTCAACCCAGAGTTTTGTCTCTCCAATCTGTTTTCCCTCTTTGGAGGAAAATAGCAGAAATGTACTAATATGTACTACAGACAAAACACACACACACACACAGTCACACTGAAACACCCTCACATACATACACATATACCAAGATTTTAAAATGGTAATCATTTTGAATTTTGAAATTAGAGGAAATGAGGGAAAAACATTCCTTGGAAAGTTATTATTTTAGATCTTTCATCTGTCTCCAAATTGGTACTAATTTTCAATGTAGATTTAAGAAAATTGTTGGAATGTGAGCAAACATTTTATTTAAAAAGTTTTCTGTTTTGCTCTGGTGGCGGCTGCTGCTTCTTTTACCAAAGGAGGTTACTCTCACGGGGCCAGCTGGTGTCTCCAGCAGTGCCTACCCTGGCTGATGGAACCCAGGCCATGGGGAGTGTCACTTGCCAGGGCTCAGCATTCCCCTCTCCTGCCCTGGAGACATCTGATTTTATGCCCGTGCCTTGTGCAACTTGTCAGCATACTGGGAAAGCCAGGAGGTGGTGTGGTCACCATGCTGGCTGTGACAGGTTGTCTTGAGATCTTTATCTCCTCCTGCAAGGCTAGGCATGCTTTCTGGTCCAGAGCCTGAAGAAGCTTCCCATTCCCTCCCATGCTTGGCTCACTCTGCCCTGTTCTGTGGCTAATGACTGGGGGGTGACAGGCCTTCATTCCTGCACTGGCGAAATGCAGCTTCCTCACCAAGCAATGAGAAGAATGCCGAAAAAGCTGCCTTGAATATGCCTCAGAGTTTCTGGGTGACCTGGAGGATCATGCCCAAAGGAAGAGAAAGAAAATCTATGTTTTCTGAGTACCATGTATTGAAATCTAACACAGCAATGCGTGTAACCATCCTGTGTCTGCTGGGAAAGTATGGTGCCCTCCAGATGCACCCAGGAACCTACCTGCAGAGGCTAGACAGGTGCTGCCATCCAATGGGTGAGTATGGGGACTGACCAGCAGAAGAGTGGAAGCTAGGCTCCAAAATTCATACTTTTCTGTACTAAAAGCCATGCAACCAAATTACCAAGCTACACCGCTAGCTATTTGCATGTTAATGGGAATGATGATTCCCTTGATTTCTTACTTTCTAGTCCATTCACCATACCACCTCAGCACTCTCCTGTACTCCTGTGTCAATCCTACCCTCCTTCCAAGGCCGAGCTCAATCCGATCTCTTTATAAAACTCCCTCCAATAAGCCCACTCAGCCTATTGTGCTACTTTTGTCTAAATTTTAATTATGAGGTAACTATAAGCTTACATGCAATTTTAATAAGAAATATATCAATTAGTTTTCCCCAATTAAAACATCTTGCATAACTATAGTGCAAAATCACAAAGAGAATATTGACATTGATGCACTCCACCACCCTAATCAGAATTTACCGGTTTTATATGGGCTTGTGTGTGTGTACATCTCGGTCACTGAAATTTTATCCCATGTGTAGATTTGTATGACTACCACTGAAATCAACATGCAGATTTTCCTTGCAATATCCTTATATAACCACAACCACTTCTCACCGTCTCCCACTCCCCCACTAACCTTTGCTGTCACTAATCTCTTTGGTATTTCTATAATTTTGTTTATTCAAGAATATTCTATAAATTAATCATATAGTTTGTAACCTTTTGAGGTGTAACTTATTTAGTTTTGAAACTTCTAGTTCCACTGGAGTAATTTTGTGTGAAATCATTCACTCATTCAATTATTCATTTATCTAAATTTTTGTAAGCCGCCTGCAATGTTCCAGGTGCCATCTGAGGTACTGGAGATACAGTGATGGAATGAACTGGTAAATTTTTCCTATTTTTGATTTCTTACTCGGTGCATATATTGCTCTTGAGCTGTTTCCTTCCTGCACTCTCATCCTAACAGTAGATTACAAACTGCTAAAAGAAGAGAACCCTTCACACAAGTTTGGCACTCGTGTGTTCAAGCCTAGAGAGCAAACCTTTACAGAATGCCTGGAACTTTTATTTATTGTGCAGGGAAGTATCTGTAGAGGTCACTTGGTTTCTTCTCCTACCAAAAGATCTTTAAGGGAAGAGATGCCATTATGCCGTTACTCTTAACACACGGGGAAACCTTGCCCTGAGCAATGACATTCAAGAGATCTAGGAAGATCAGCAGCTTTCAGCATCCCTTTATTCTTTAGCAGCTCTCACTCCCAGATGCTACACTGTCAGCCTTAATGCCTGTCAGCACAACAGAAGGTCAGTCTTGCTATTAGCCTGTGATGATTAAGCTTGATCATGTCTATTGATCTGGCTTGGAAGCCACCCATGGGGTTGGTGGAACATAGTTCTGGGTATGTCTGGGTGGATTGTGGAGGTGTGACCTTGAGTACTCTATCTGGTCCCTCATACCATCTTCTCTGGCACAGCTTTCCTGCTGTGCCTCCTGGCCACCATGACCTAAGCGGTTTTGCTCCATCATGCCCTTCTGCCATGATGTTTCTACTGCCTTTGAGACAGCTGAGCATAGACTTAGCCCCCGAAACTATTATCTAAATTAAACCTCTCCTTTAAATTTTAGGTACTGTGTCCCACCAATTAGAAAGTCAACCTGCGTGACAGATGGTCAACCTTTTCTAGATAAAGATCTATACATTGAGATAGAATAAGGCCTGTCATCATGTAAATGACAAGATTGTCCTACTTCTGCAATACTCTTGGCTACATCTGACACCAGGCATCCTTTGTGGACCTGGTTAGTTTTCTACTTGTGTAGAGGCTGCAGAGTAGGTTCTTCCCATCTCTTCAACCCTGAAGATTCTGTTAGATCCTGTGGCAGATCTTGTGATCTTTATCTCAATCTGCTCCCCAGTAGAAAAAAATACGAACTCAGTTAGCTAAGTAAAGGTTGATTGACCTCCAGACACAGGGCACCAGTAAAATCAGTCATATAAAAACAAACATCCACCATGAAATGCGACTGTTATCATGTTCCTATAGATTCCTATTGAGCAATAAACCAGGAAGAATAAATTCTCTTGTGTGTTTCCCAGCTAAAAGATTTGTGAATACGGAACTGAATTTCCCAGATGTAATTGTTTAAACTGAGTTATTTTTTTTTGACTGCCCAATTACAAATCTATTGTCTCTTTGTTTTATAACAATTATTGACAAAGAATGGAAAGTTAAAACCTCACTGAAGAACATTGTATTTAGTTTTCTGTGTAACATAACTTGTAGAAAATCTAGGCTATACAGATAATTAACTCCAAAAACTTACCATTGTCCTGATGGGATGTTCAAGAGGAGAATGAGGTTTTTACTTCAGCACCTCGAGGATACTGACTGGGCACAGTAATCATCTCAAGACTCTAAAATGATAGAATGAATCCTTGGAAAAAGTGATACATGAGAATGATGAAAAGCAATGTATTCCATGAATTTGAAAAGATTCTTTTATTCAATATGTCATCTGTTCAGAGGATTGAGTTGTTAGCTGCAGATGAAGCAGGCAACTACACTGTCAGAGTGAAGTGTAAGGACTTTTATGCCTGGCTATTGATGACTTAAACGACCTTGCTTGCTGCCCAATATACATCTTTCTTAGATTTTGTGTTTTAGGAATCGCAATTTCATTGGGAGGATGAAGTGGCCTAGTGGCAGTGAAATATTTTTACGACCACAAACACACAAAGGAAGTTTTAGTAAACAAAATGAACTTAGATCATGATTCATTGGGGCATAATTTCAAAAGTAACTCAATCACAAACAGGCCACCATCCTCCATATAAAATACATTTTACTCTCTGTCTATCATTCAAGGTCTGCCCTGAATGTACACTCTTGAGTACATATGAGTACATAAACTATCAGGAAATACACTGCTCTATGATATATATATCATGTATATATATATATGGAAAGATTTAGGGAAGTAAAAATTTCCAGGACAATACACAGAAATAAAAAGTTATGGGAGATATTTTTAGCAAATTCTTTCATATATAGTTTAGAAGAAAATAATTATGACATTTCACATAATTATTAGAAACTTAGGAAAAGTAAAATATTTTCAATCCTTTTTTTTTTTTAAAGAGACAGTGTCTCACTATGTAGCCCAGCCTGGTCTTGAACTCACAGCAATCCTCCTGCCTCAACCTCCCAAGTGCCAGGATTAAAGGCCTGTGCTACCACACTCAGCCATATTTTCTTAGCAAGAATGTAATTATTCGGCCAGGCCCTAGAGGGATGATAGTGAAACAATAACATGCTTATAAAAGTTAGACCTAGAACTTACTGAGGCTATTTCCAATTTTGATAGAAATTAAATGTCTTCTTAAGAATAGGGCAAAAGTTAGTCTTAACTGATATTAATATAGACAAGATGAATGAAGTTTTCTGAACAGATGCCCTCATGCAGCATATACAGAGTGATTATTGTTGTTATTGTTTTTATTTCCATCTCTATCCAGCTGGTAAATTAAGAATATGTGCCGTGAGGGGCAAAATAAGCCTGGGAGAGTGGCCCTAAAATGGAATAACCAGGAATTCGTTACTGAAGATGTAATTTGAATTGCCAAGTGCTTGTTTTCACTCTAAACAATTGTAGGCGAGTAAGAATATGCCACCAGATTTTTGGTGGGTGAATTCTTCATGCCTTGTGATAAACATCCTATATTTCCAGATTTCTTGTCAAATAATTGGTTATGACTAACCTGAAGGATTGGATTTTGTATTTTTTCTTTTTTAGTTATCATGCTTTTTGGTATACAAACACTGTGTTAAGCCCTTGATATACAGTTCATCTTTCTAATACTCAAATGATGGCAAATATTAATGTCATCTCTGCTTTTTTTAAAAAATGTTGGTATAGAAAACTAGAAAGAGCCTCAGTTCTTACCTTATCTGGCTATGGCCATTTTAGGTTTTGTTTCTGTTTTTATACACAGCTAATTCAATCATACCTGAAATCACGACCTACTAAGATTCCAAGATAAAAAGGAATTAGGACAAATTTATGTGTTACATAGAACAGCTCATATAATAACTACACCATAAAATGGTATCATATCCCCATTACTATAACTGAAAAAGAAGAGTCTCAGAAATGTTAGTTTACTTTTATTATAAAGATATTGAAACTCTCAAATGTCTACTATTAGACAGTATCAGTGGTCAACACATGTCTCTCTAGGTTCAAATCTCATGCTTTTAATAATACTACATTGCCTCAGGAAATAAAAACAAAACCTAGAGTTCTTTATAAGCACTGTCACGTGACCCTTAAGCTGGTTGGAAAAGAGAGAGCAAACAGATGGTTCTATAGTTGACTAAAAAAAGCAATCAGGCACTCACTATTTTTTAAAGGAAGGATGATGTGGGATGAGATCTTCTTTTATACTAGTTCTGCAAGTGGCTATATCTAACTTGAAACAGCAGAAACTTTTTTTAAACCAAAACCACCAATATGAAATAACACCTGAAGAGAGGGCTGTGGCATACCAGGGACAGAAGAGATTTGGGAGGGGTAGTAACCGCATATTTTAGGATTAAGGGAAAGTTTTCACAATAAAATTATGACTATTGAGATCACTCCCACTACTGCCATACTCCCATGCTTAACTTTACCCCCATGCTCAACTCCAAATGCTGGCAGGGGAGGGGAAATTTGAGAGTCCTCTGCAGAGATAGTTACTCACAGATCTTAAGGTAACAGTAAGATGGTTCAGTGAAAACTCAACTGGTCATGGTGAACTAATGGGTTCTCATAGTATGAAGAGTAAAGTGATAAAGTTTTAAGGGGAAGAAGATTTCTAAATTCATGTTTTACCCAAAAGTTACAGTAGAGCATGCCACAACAAAACATAATTGTGAAGAAAATAATCTGAAGGTGGAGAAAGGATGTCAAGGAAATACGTATGCATATCAACAGCAATCATATAGTGTTAAACTTTGCTACAAGGATTGGAAGGAGAACAAAGTCATGTGTGTTTGCATGTGTGTTTAGAGGAGTCAAAATCTTTATGTACTATTGTGAAAGGTCAGTAGGTAGTATTTAAAATTTCAAAGTCACAATAGAGTTGCTCAGTAGTATTGTAGAAAACCTTTGAGAACATGGTTGCGCTTAGTATGTAAGCTGATGAGCAAAGGACTAGCTGCCATTTTTTTATTTCTGTATGTAGGCCTTTTAGAGTTGGCTACCTTTTTAAGCTATATTCTCGTATTGCTTTGTTTTGTGTTTGTAAAAAAAAATTATTAATTCCACCTGACTGCCCCTGAATCTGTCAGACTCCACCTCAGCTCTGTGATGCCTCCTCACTCTGTCCCTAAATAATCTGGAATGGGGCTATTATGCACGCTCACGTTTCCAGGAAAGTTAAGAATTTATTCCCCCTGTGGTGCTTCTGTTTCAATTCTGAGCACAGCAAAGACATGTTACATAACTTGGAGTTTCAACAAACACCTGGAAATCAGGCTGCATGTATCACTCAGATGAGACCAGACATGAAGAGATTGGTAGTGACAAGTGTTGTCACTTCTCTCTCTGACAGCAGGCAAGTGGCAAGCTGTATATACAAGGTCTGATACCATGCTCTCAAGATGAGGGAAAAAAAAGGCAAGTGAAAAATAACATTTCTGCAAGAGCTTTCTCAGAAAATAATGGCAAATTACACATGATTTAGCTTTGCTCTTAGCTTTTATAAAGACCTAAGAACTACTATGAACTGAGCAGTTGAGTCCTAATTAAGTCTCCTCTTGATCATCTGCACTGCATACCCAATTCTCTAGCTACATTTTAAAAATGCATCATATCAGCCACTATTTCAACTGTTCTTTTTCCTGCCTGGCTGTTTTGTTTTTTTTTAATTTTCCATTTTTTTTCTTGAATAAAAAGAGGTTAATGTGAGTCATTAAGAATTAAAAAACAATTACACAATGAAAAGAATAGTTCAGATGAATTTTAATTAGAGCCTAATTTAATGGGATTTGAACTCAGCACACTGGAAATATATAGCAGTAACTTTAGCCATTAAATTGCATGGCCTTTGATTAAACTCAGTGGGAATTTAGAGGGATTATTTTGGCTGCTTGAAGACACCATGTTTTTTCCATTAGTGCCAGAGAAATATATTGAGGGACTAAAATATTACTAATAAAAATAAATGTGAAAGTTGTAAATTTCAAACAATGTAAGACCCATAGTTCATACCTGAATTTCCAAATGGGTAAGTGACATTTCATTAAGCTTAAAGCTGAAGACACACTGTATTATGTCTGACCTCTCTAAAAAAGGAACCTAAATATTTCCACAATTTATCATCCATTGGAATCTAACAATAATAAATCTGAGAATGTGAGAGAGTCTCTCTTAAGCAAAGAGAAAGCCTTCCTGTACAGGCCCCAGCTAGGGTCAGATGTGAGGCAGCGCCGTGTTCTCTCAGCATCCCCAGTCACTGCCTTTCAGTGCGTGGCTTTTCATCTGCAAAATGGGAACAGCGGAACGCACAAGTTTGCATGGGAGACAGTGCGGTTATCTAACTAAAATCAACACCTCCATCACCCTTTTCCAAAAATGGTAATTCATGTAAAGAGAGAGGCAGAACTCCCCCATGGGATTTGAACTCATTATTTCAGAAATAAGTGATTCCAGGTTAAACCACTAAGCTGCATGGCCAGGTAGGAGCCCCTGCTTGTCATAGCAGTTCAGTCAGCCACCGGAGGGAGCTGCTAGGACTCTGCGTAGAGCCACGTCTGATGCACTGGTAGAGAAAGATAATTTTAAAATGGCATGTAAGGATGACAGAATTTGAACAAAATCCCTTTTATTTATTTATGCCAAAATCTGTGTGAATGTAAAATGCCATCTCAATCATGCTTTATTTATGGTGTGGCTTTTTCTTAAAAAAAAAAAAAAAAGGAAAGCAAGAAAGAAGCATGTTGGCTGGGAGCTGTCCCCACAGTGAGTCTGGTTCGCAGTGGCAGGCAAGTGACTGGAGCTGGAGCTCGCAGGGTATGGAACAGGCCTCGGCACTCACCTGACCTGCTACAGCCGCGACGAGCCCTGGCCCCGCTCGCCTCTCCTGATCGGGCAGATTTTAAAAGGCTTTGCTTGTCATTTAGTGCAGCTAGAAATCATGCCTGTGCCTCTCCATGAATAGAGGGATGTGCAATATGTAAAATTCCTAAAGACAATTTTATTTATAGCTGTTGCAAACAATGTTTATACAAAGTTTATTAAATATGTCACCCACATTGATTTATTCCAACCAGTCTCTTCAATCACTAATATTTATGTGATGGGTTCAGTTGCAACAATTATTTTATATGCTGTAGAGTATGTTATAACTAGGGATTCACCCTGGCAATTATATCAAAGATAAAATGCTTCCCCAAGACCTCTGGGCAGACCAGGAAGTATATTATTGGACACAAGGTGGTTTAAACTGAATGCCACTGCACTAAATTTAGAGCAAAGAATGTGGAGCATCCTATGCTTAAAAATTAAAGCTAGTTTGATATCCTTTGTGAAGTTCTCGCATTTCTGGGAAGATAGTAAGCTTTTGTGCACATTCTCTTTTCCATATCCAAACCTTGGTCCTGGAAATGCTTTCCTTGTATTCTCTGTGAATTTTTGTTGGCTTTTGTTCCTTAGCAGCATTTATCCAGTGCCCAAAGTGGGAAGAAGAGCCTACTTCGGCATTTACAAACACCTACAAAGGAAACTAGACACATGTTACTTGCGGTAAGGAATTGGCATCTGCTCTGAGTGGTGGAAGTATTGTTAACAAAGAAACCAGAGTTCTCTAAAAAGCCCAAGGTAACCATTGAAACTATAAGAAGACAAACTCAACAGAGGGGAAAAAAATTACTTAAAACCACAATTGAATGCAACTTCTGTTTCCTAAGACTAAAGAGCCTTTTGTTTGGCAAAATTAACTTGACAGGCCCACTTTGGTTCAGAGAGTAAGGCCTCAGGGCATGGTATGAAAGTAGGAGTAAAACAAAGAGATAGCTAACCTCTTCTGCAAAAGAAGTTAGCAGTGCTTAGGGCTGAAGTTCACTGTAGAAAGGAGAGGGGAAGAGTTTGGAGGGATTATCAGAAGAGAAAAGAGAGTGAATAGCCAGGAGGGGAGGGTGATGACCAAGAAATTCTGTGTTCTGTAAAGGGGAGAAAATTACCTTTAAGCCCAGGTGTTCATAATGTTCAGTTAAAAATGTTTAGCTCTCTTGTAACATCAACTTTTTGCCATGTGCCCAGTTCCAGTGCTTTGAAAGGGAGAAGTCCAAGCGGAAGTAAGTCATTTTAGTAAAGTACATAATGCTAATCAATAAACAAATATTTTGGTTGAATCAGGAATGTGGACCCAAAGGTAAACAAAAGTGTTTGATCCAGACTCACCTTGACTCCACAAATCTCTAAAGAGACTAGGCGGAAACTTTACTAAGAGCTGAGGGCTCATTTTAAAATAATTTAAATCTCAGGGCACAAAACGAACTCCCAATCCCCAACTAAAAGTCACGCAACATTTCCACTGTTTGAATAGCTTCTTCCAGCATTTGAGGGCTGTTTGGCTCTATTTCATCCTTTTGTTTAATCATTTTGTTTTGTTTTGTTTTGTTTTTTCTTCTAAACATTTATTTCTTTATTTTTTCACAAGCTAAATCTTCCTCATTAGATTTGATTTTAAGGCTGCCTCATTTTACAACTCTTTTTGATGATAAACAGTACCTACCATGGAAATGTTCAACACCTTGGATTTTGTATTGGTTCTCTAAAACCAATCAGTTCCACATATATTCGATCAAATCTATGAAAGTTTTGTGGCCAGCTCTTCTCAAGAAAGCCATTTTTGATAAGCCATATGGAGCCATATATTAATTAACTGTTTTTTTGAGTGTGGGGGGCGTCAGGCTGCAAGCTGGGTGAGAGACCCAAGAAAGATCTAGATCTATGGAGAGTTTGGATCTTAGTGAAGGAGTAGGGCAAATTACATTCATCTAAGAGTTAAGAAACAGCACAGACTGATTGTGATCTTTTCTGTTCAGTGTATCATTTGCTGCAAAGAGGAGAGACTCAGCTTCAGATTGACTGTAGGAATTTGAAATTTGCCTTATATGCTCATAGGACAGAGTTACCCATGAGGAAAATTTCATAGAGCTTAGGAAACTTGCTGCTGTGGCTGTAAAAGAAAGGATTAAGTCCATAATATTAAATTGGTATCCTGAAGAAAATATATAATCAATTTAAGGGCTTCATAGTTACATGTGGTACAATGCTATAGTATATATTCCTATGGAAATCTTGGTTTACAATTCTCAATAAAGAATGCTCATTCAGTAAAGCCCCCACAAGGCCAATATTTAGGATAATACTGCCGACAGAATAAGATTCCCCAAATTTGTGCATCCTGTAAGACCGCAATGACAGCATGTTTGGGGGCCTACTTTATATATTCCCTCCAGATTCCAAATTCTGTTGAACTGCAATCTGCATTGCTATCTAATTGCCACAATTCCTTGATATATGAAATCATAGTGGAATTTCCTTGGAATTATATATCTTAAGCCATGATCACATTCAATGACTTGCAGATGCCTTAACAATGATGGTCCACTGCGTAAGGAATTACCACAGATTACCTCCCCTTTGATTTATTACAATATTGTATGGAGTTTATTACCAGTAGAAATATTAACCTAGCCTTCTATAGCTGCCTATTTATGAGATCTTGAGGCCACTTTATAAGAAAAGGAATCAGCTATTCTTTTTGTTGATACAGAATGTCATGAGTGATGTCTGTCAGGCTCCAGAAAAATCAAGTAAAGCGCTACAGTCCTTCTGGTGTGCATCCTGTGCTAGCCATGTTGTAAAGGTCCGTGCTCTACAGCCTGTCCGTTCCTCTCACGAACACAATGGACTCGGAAAGAGAGGTGGTCACACATTCTGGGCTGCAGCCTCTGTTAGCCTGTGGCTGGCCATGCATGTGATCCTGGAGCCTGAGACACAGACCTATACAAAACTAATTGTTCATGTGATTTCCTTTCAGAGCCACTGCAGATGTCCCTTTCTGTAACAATTTAATTAACACTTTAAAATAATGATGCATTAATTAATGCCAAATTACAATGAAAATCCTGGAGAATTACACTTTATATCAACATTAATACAAAATGAGTTCCTCCTGGATAATTTTTCTTACAATGAATACAAAAAGAGATAATACTAATTAGGCCATCAATTTAAATTTACCATCATTTCAATCCATGTCATTTATCTGTTTCCTAGCACAAAACAATTATGGCCTGCCATACATTTCTACAGCAATAGGGATGTCTGCATAGCACCGAGACCTGGGTCATCTTTAGGGTTTTGTGACATGAGCTTGAATTTTGCATTTTGTATCTCAATTATTGAAAACCAGGTTGTGTGTGTGTGTGTGTGTGTGTGCGTGCGTGTGTGTGAGAGAGAAATAGAAAATCTTAAGTGAAATAAAATGCTCTGACTTAAATGAAGTAAAATACTCTACCTTATAATAAGGATGGCACGAGACATTAAGCTTCACCTATGAAGTTGCATATAATTTGTTTTTTTCCACTCTCAGGGTCATAACCCATGAGTCAGAAGATCCACAGCCTCTGCAGGGTCATTCATTCAAGAACAGACCTAAATCACAACCTGTCCGTCTCCAAAAGTGACACCATCTGGACCTGCCACAGTTCATGTTCGCTATTTTAATAAGAAGATGCTCTTTTCATTATCAGCAAGGCAGAAGGACTCCAAAGGTTAATTTCACAATGTTTACTGAAGAAGGTAGGTGTGATGGTGACCCCTCTATTGCAACTACTTTCTTTGTGAAGTGGCCTTTCACACTTGCCTTTCATCTTGAAACGCACTTAGTTCCTAAAACATTTGAGACCTGCAAAACATTTTATTTTTGAGTCAAAACACTCCACCTAAAGACCTTTATAAAATATTTAAAATTTTATTCTTATGGAAGTATTTCAGTAGTAAGACAACATGTTCTGGCACATTCCTCTGGGCTTATTCTCAAATTATACTCTTTTGGACAAAGAACTCAAAGGTAATGGGATCCTTACTTCTCATATTTAGGAATCTTGACAAAGTGCCCTGAAAATATTTAATAAAAAGGTCAATTACGGTATATAAGTAGATACGGAAATTTGCCAACAAAGCAAAGACTCTTTTAACAACAAGATTCTAACTTTCAGAGTGGATAATATGAGAGTGTGGTAATGACCCTGGCACTTCGGGTCATTTTCCTGGATGTGTTGCTCCTCCTAACCATTTGAGCTACCAACTGCTGATGGTCTCTTTACCCTTGTATTAAAGGACAAGAGAAATTTGGCTCCATGTAGTTTCGTTTTCCCATCTAAATCAGCTATGGAAATTTCTGCTTGCCCAGGTGTTCTCAAAGAAAGCAGGCAATGGGCCTAAATGAAGTCTGGCAGAAATTAATTTTAAAAATCAATAAGTTCTGCCTTTGTTTTTATGCAGCTTTAGGGGAATACATATCAGTGACATTTACCTTGGACTATGTCTCCATGCCTGAAATAACAGGAGCATGGTGGAGTGGATCAGGTGGCATGGGTCACCATTCCACCTCCTCAGCCTGGTTGACTGCCAGACAGTGGATGATGAAGACAGTTGAAAACTTGACCTTGCAGGGCTGGCAGTATCATATGGCTATCCTTCAACCATATGTATCTTCCAGAGGTATCAGAATGAAGTAATTCAACACGTTTTCTCCATTTGCACCTGGAGAATTGTTCATGAAGCTGGTAAGGTAGGCCATCATATTTATTGTTAATTAGATGCTAAAGATTTCTTGAGAAGATACTGGAAATTAGAGAGCACATATTCATTGTTTGGCCCATCACTTCAAATTATGTTTGTTGTTTTTTTCTCCTTTCAGCAACACTCGTATCTTCTCCCTCCCCATCCCTTTACCAGGAAATAATAATAAAGACTGTACAAGCTTAGGAGCATTTTAAAATGAAACTGTTATAGGAAGATATGGATTGTGTCACGTCACAGGCAAATGAATGTTTCAGGTCAGTCCTTTTAATAGTCTCTCAGCAAGATTATTATAAAAGGAAACTATTTAGGTTATTTCTTGCAGTTGATATAATTTAATCCTTCTACTTTCAGGTTTATTTTGAAATAATTGGATAGTGAATGTGATGGCTCTCAAATATTAGTTTATATTAGGTTAGAAATAGCAGCCTCATGAAGAAAGATAGTAAGCCTCGTTATTGAATAATATTCTTTATTTTCTCCACCCACATTCATTGAAACACAGAGCCAGCAGAAATGATAGATCCTTGTGACTACGTCTGGACACTGGAATTAGACAGGAATTCAAAGCCCAGCTCTACCTTGAGCAAGCTACCCGACCTCTCCAGATCTTCAAAGTGACAATAATAACACAAGTGATTTTGAAGATTGAATGAAAGTGCTTAACACTGTTTTACACTCCTAGTCTGGGTTCTATCAGGTATTTGAAATTTCATTCATTTGTACTGCCAACATTGATTGGTCACTTAGCATGGTAATACTCACAAGACTCGGGCAATAAAAAGAGGAAATAGTCTCTACCCAAAAGAATTTCACAGTGTAGGGGCTCATCTGAGCACAATAATAGATAATTAAAATACATTGTGCTATTATAGATGTATGAACAAAATGTTGTAAAATAACAACATTAAATAGAGACTAAATCTGAGGAATTTGGAGAGGGATATACATAGTACATGGTACTGAACTGAAATCTGCTCAACCATGACAACACCATTATAAGAAATAAGGACAGATGTAGGAAAGAGGCAGGTTCCCTATGTGACAAAATATCCTGTGTGGTTGAATATGGCACACTTGGATCCATAGCAGTTGCATGACTTCGGATTGTTCAGACAAGACTCAATATAAATTACCCAACAACATATTCATTCTAATGTATAATTCTGGACAGTTTGGCAGACTGATCAAAACCCTTAAACTTTTAGGTTTGCTGTACCACGGCCCTTCCACTGCTTGGGTGGAGAGATAGCAGCTAACACTCTGAGGAGAACTCCTGGGTCAAAATAATGAGCCTACTGTGTTATGTCTATGAATTTATCTTAAGGGAACTAGCATGGATGTGAGTGAAGCCTTCGTTATGAGCTGTTTTCTATGAAGATAGAAAATTAGAAGGGATACTGTGTATTCCTGCCCCAAATCAATCCTGAAGATGTTAAGAAGGAAAGGAGAAAACAGATTCTAAGAACAAACAATGTAACAAAGCTGCAGGACTCCAGTGGAGGAACATAAAGGACTTTTGACTTGGGTCTGCAACTGTGACTGAATAGAGAGAGAGAGAGAGAGAGAGAGAGAGAGAGAGAGAGAGAGAGAGAAACTGGAGATACAGGGTGACTGGATATGGTAGATTAAAATTTTAATTTCTTAGTTTTTCCTCCTGTTGTCTGGGGGATCATTAATGGCTGTCATTTTGCTGTTGGCCCAGAATGAATATTTGGGTCTGAGTGTAGGACCATGGTAGCTCAGAAAAGATGCATGAGGCAATGAAGAATGGGAGTGAATAGGTTTCTATCCTTCGGTTCTCTTGGGGCACTCACTCATGCTCTGCTCCTCACTGAGCCTCAAAGCTGATGGACTCTGGGGTTGGCAGTTGGCCTCCTGCCTCTGGTGCTTCCTAAAACTTTCTCAGGCCTGTTGGGGCTGCAGCAGAAGAGAAGGATCAACAATGACTATGTGTTTGCACAAATGTCAACTCTGGGCACACGCTTCCTTTTCCTCTTAAACTTTTCTGCTGTGAAAAACCCAGAACTTTGGTACTTCAGCTCTTCTACTTCACTGGTCAGTCTGAGCAGTTAGCACTCTAAAGAGAACTCATGGGTCAAAATAATGAGCCTACTGTGTGACATTCAACAACTTAGCAGAACACCTACATGACACTGAACAATATGCATTTTCTGTACATGAGATTTTTAGAATTGATGGATGAATACATTAAAGTAAATAAGGAAAAATTATGTAATTGGAAAACAGGACTTGGAATAATAAAAATCAACTAAAGAGTCGGAGTTACACAGCTGAAGATAAAAACTAATGAGCTGAAAGATCAGATTGGGAAGATCTCCCAGAAGGCATCAGAAAAGAATGAAGAGGGAGGAAAACAGAAAAGCAAAGAGTTATAGAGGACAGAAGTGCCATTATCTGGATATAAAGAGTCTCAAGAAGAAAAAAAAATAGGATAAACTATATAAAGAAATAATAGAGAAAAATGTCTCAGTGTTTTTGAACAGCGAAAGACTCAAAACTGAGAAGGACTTATACAACATGAAGCAAGAGAGATAAGGAAACTTCTTACAGGGAATAAATATCACAGACAAAAAGTAAATCCTACTACCTCTCAGAAAAGAGTAGTTCACTTACAGTGAAAGAAGAGTGAGATTAATAGATTTATCCATAACTTTATTGGATGGAAGAAAACAATAAAGTAATATTTTTGAAGTCTTAAAAGGTTTAATTAAAAAGGCCTTTACTGTGGCATTGTTTGTGATAGCAAAATATTGCACATGACCTGAAATTCCATGCAATGACATATCATTAACCATTTAAAAGTTTTGATGCAGAAAAATATACAGACCTAAAAAGATGTTTGCAATAAATATAGTGCTCTGTGAGATAAAGAGATTATGCACAGGTTCAGGATGATTCCATTTTTACTTAAGTATAAAGACTCAAAGAATATATGTAGGTACTTTAATTTTGCTTTCTTTTGGAGGGGGTAAGGGGAAGGTTGAGATAGGGTCTCACTGTGTAGTGCAGTCTGGCCTTGAATTTGCTTATGTAGCCCAGGCTGACCCGAAGCTTACAGCAATCCTTCTGCCTCAGACTCCTGTGTGCTGGGACTATAACCATGCACCACCACACCTGGTTTAATTTTTATTTCTGAGATAGGATTACATATACAATTGTTTTCTTTTTGCATTTTTCTACCATCTATATTTTCTCTGATGAGGTTTTACTATTTGTAAGAACAAATTATAATTAATAGATGTAATTCTTATAGAACTCAAAGCCAAGATAGATACTATTGAAACCAATTTTAGACATGGAAAACTGCTACAAAGGTCCGGGTGGGTTGTCACAAGGCTGAGTTACAGCAGTGGCAAAGGGGATAGATACAGGAGGCTCTATTGCATTGACACCCAAGAGAAATGAACAGGAATGGGATAGCAGTTGGATAGGGGACATGTCAAGGATCACTGAAGTTTCTAGCTTCTCTCATGTGTGACTTCCCAATTGCTAACTTTAGGCTTGAGAGCGTTATTAGCTAACGTGTCTAAAAAGATGTTGTTATACAAAAGGCAGATATTTATACTATGTATCCAGCAGCTCCTTCTATGAAAGAACTTTTGAAGCCCATTTGTACATTGCGAGCCACAGATATTTTATTTTCAAGAAAAACATGTTCTACAAACTCTTTCCCCACCTGTGTCATTAAGCACAAGCAATTGCTTTATTCACCACTAACCTCTGCCTGAGTTCTTTTCAATGCAGGTTCAAAGGCGCATTCCGTGAATATATCTTTTTCCCATGTGTGTTGAAACCTGCTGGCAAAATATGTGTTATTTCCTACTCCTATGGAAAAGTGGACCAAGAATAGACAATTCACAATAGAAGCTAAGCACCAATATCCATAAGAAAAAACGTTCAACTACCTTATAAAAATTAAATCTAATTTAAAAATGGCAAAAAGTGCTCTTTCAGAAAGATAATGCACAGTGGTGTTGGATATCTCTGAGATGAACATTTTCTCACAGGATTAGCACACTTCTAAAAAGTACTTGTTATGTCGACAACATTAAAACTACCTTTTGCCTTTCTTCCAACTCAGAATTCTACTTCTAGAAATCTACATTAAGAAAAAACTTTAAAATGTACTTAAGGATTCAATTAATATTTGAGATAAACAACCATAAGACAATAGACAATATAAACACTTCATTTTCTGGAAGATAAAATAGGTACAAATCTTGAAGACATAGATGTAGTCAAGGATTTTCTGAGCAGAATCTCACTGGCACAAGAAATAATACTGAATGTGCAATAGCTTTCTCTATCTCTCTCTCTCTGTCTCTCTATCTCTCCATACATACATTCCTATTGTGTTGCTTTGAAATGTTTTAATATATATGCTAATTTGTTTCATTTATACTACTATTTTCTCTTAGTTCATTGAAAATAAAGTTTTATGCTATTATCTATTTCTTCTTTTTAAGTCTTTTTTTTGTCTATGGTTTATTCTCTGAGTAACTTCTTTTAAGATTATGATACATAGTATATTAACTATTGTGATTCTCATATTGGTTTTGTTATGAAATCTTGTTTTATTCTTTCATAAAACCAAAAATAAAATGACTAAATAAATTATATATTTACTAAAAGCACAATTAGAAAACATATAATGTTTATGTGATAATACTTATACTTGAAGAAGTTACAAAACTATATGTCACCGAATTTTCATCTTTAAGATAATTATGTGTCATTTAAAAAGTACTGAGAACTGGGACTACAGAACCTAAAGCATTACCATTTGTTATTTCTGTACAGTTAGATTTTCAATGAATTATCATCATCATCATTATCGTTGCTGTTATTATTCAGAGTTTTCAAATTTTCTAAGGAGAAATATAAATATTTGAGAATCAGAGACAACCAATACAATCAGTTACTCATCATTTCCAATATTCCTTCCAATGTATCAATACACAGACACATACACATTACACTTACACTAGTATGTAATATACTTTGCAAGCCAACAGATCTAAGATGATGTATCAGGCACAGTTATTAAAATCAATTCGGTAATTTAGGAAAATTACCACATAGCCATTTTTACATGTTTACTTAACTGCAAGGTGGTCTAGAAATTGCACATCATTTAGTCAAGATTTACTGAGAAGCATAAATCCATGACATGTCAGAGGTGAAAGTTATTGAGAAACAGTATAGTCTAGTGAAATCCGTATTTTAGAGGTGGGCTTTGTGAAAATTTACTTTGATTGAGAGGCAAATGGGAAGTCACTGATGGTTCTCAAAAGCAATAGTGAGATGACCAGAGGATTTTTCTAATAATATGGATGGCTGATGGGCAATGTAATAGTTAAGGGACAGGACTTCTCAATAGAAACTATTTTGATCATCTAGAGATAAAGTAATAATAAAACCCTGAACTCAGAGTGTGAGTCTGGAAACCAGAAAAGATTTTGGAAAGAATGTAGGAAGTATGATTTATATAGTAGAATCAGATTCATTGTGGTTACAAGAAAAGAGAGGCTTAAATATAAGTGTGTTTTTTGATTAGGTGACTGCAGAAGGCTGTGATATTATCTGAGATAAGCTATCAAACGTTTGTCCACAAGCTCACCACAAAATGAACTTTTGCTAATTATCAGTTCGTTGACTTATTAGACTATTTTTCTATTTTTTTTTAGGAACTGAATTGGACCTCATGGGTGTTTACTTTTAGTTTCATGTAGTTTTGAGAAACTTAAGAAAAAACATAAGACATGCGCAATGGACTTTAAAGATGCATAAATACAATTTAGCTATATTCTGTGCCGAATATGTTCTGTGATGTTTTTGTCTAGGCCATTGCTTTCACAGCAACAACACTAAAAGTAACTGTTAGAGAAATATAACTATTTTTAAGTTTTCTACCTTCTACCCATTAGAAACTAATTTGAAGTGTTTTAGTGTAAAGGTAGAAGATATTTCTGGTTCATTCACCAGCTCTAATTAGTTGTTTTTAAACCAATATATTTTCTTTCTTTCTTTGGGCTCCATATGTTCTTCTCCACTGAGATATGAATTGATGTCCTCACTAAGACACAGTAAACAGGCATATTCATAGACCATATGCTTTTTTGCAAGCATGTCCTACTGACACCACCATGCATATGAGAATGATCTTAGGAAATAGAAAATTACAAAAGTAAGGGATGGTAAAATGCGTACTTCCCTTTTATTAAATTTCTTACAGGGTCAATCACCTTATTATTTGACCAACCTTAAAAGTGTTAGGACTCTAGCCATCTACCTACTGCTTCTGCCACACTCTTACTGAGCCTTCTTTGAGTGATCCACAAAGGGGCTATTTGCTCTACAAAT
>RJWT010002974.1:0-38347 GCA_004365215.1 Cuniculus paca
CCAATTCTTAATCAATGAAAAATCAATTCTGCTATAAAAATATTGTAGTTATTTTCTATGACTACCGTTTCCTATACCCCATCTTGAATGCACAATCATATTCTGCACATCTTCACTACACACTTCATCCAAACTACACACTTCATCATTTCCACTTCCAACTCTCATAATCGCTTCAAGAATCTCCTTACTCATCTACTTGTTTCCTGTTTCTTGTTTTCTATATCTATGTTTCAAGCAAAATCAAACTGAACCTTTCAAATTTTTTCAGATTCTTTCGTCCTTCTCTTGACAAGTCTGTAGCTTCAATTTCACTTTATCCATGGTATCAGTGATAAAGACTCTGTTACTTATTAGATTTAGAAAATATTTATAGACCAACATATTTTTTTCTTTATTGCTAAACATCATTGCTAATCTTTTCTCATGTGCACTGTTCTACATAAGAACAACTACACATAAAAGGATAGATTATGCAACTAATGGGGAAAAAATCTGATATTTATAGTAAAAGATATTAGTAATAATTTTACCAGCCCTAGTGATTTATCAGGAACTTTCTTCATTCTGCACAGTATATTTATCCTTTACACATTTTCCTTTACTTTCTTAGCTCATAATTTAGTTATTAAAATCCTTGTCTTTGACTTCAAGTTTGTGGATGAACTAGTTAGGTATCCTGGGCAAGTTCACTTGAAGAGTTCTAGACTATAATGATATCATGATAGGGGCTAATAAGAATGTTGATTTGATCATATGTATGCCTTTCATGCAGGAAGTCTACTGCTAACATTATCAACAACTTCCAGTAATGGTTATTTTATCCTTTTAGAGAAATTAGATTTTATATATATCAAATAGGTAATGAATGTAGTGCATATCTCTTTAATTTATCTTTAAAGAAAAATATAATAATTTCTTTAAACAAGTCATCATTTTTGAAATCATAGTAAAATAACAAAATTTCAAATCTTCAAGTACTCTGATGTGACTATAAGTTACAGCCAGTGAGCTGTTAGTTCATATTACCTCAGTGAACTCTTACAAAAGCCATTTAGTTATTATCTAAATTTTACACATGAAGAAATTACTTTTTAAAGTGATTGACTGACATGCTCAAGGTTAGAAAGCTCAAAAATAGCTAAATCAGACTTCCAAGGTATATTTCCTCAATTGTCGTTTATTACAAACTATCACTCTAACAAAATGCAAAAAATAAACCTGCTTCACATTTTACATTCCTTCTTATGTTGCATCTACATCTTTTCCCTTATAGCTGTAAACAATGCTATAAAATGGAACAGTCTCAGTAGAATTTCTTAACTTTAATCACAAATAGACATTCTGACTCAAGACATTTCCTTTGTGCTTTTGTTTGTAAATCATCTAATTCAAAGGTTTCTGTGACATTTGTTTGTGCCTTGGCATACTCTTGATCTTTTATACACTCAGTATAACTGCATTCGTCTTCTCAGGCTGCTATAGCAAAATATCACAAGCTGGGTGGTTCAAACAACAGAAATTTATTTCTCGTATTTTTGGAAGGCGGGAATTCCATGATCAAGGTGCCAGCGGGTAAGTTTAATTTTGAGGCTTGTTTTCCTGGCTTATTGGAGTCCACCACTTTCCTGTTATTCATAGGACTTCTTTTTGTTTCCACGCAGAGGGAGAGAAGTGAACACTCTGCTGTCCTTTCTTGAAAGGAAACGAATCTCTGGTCAGTTGCTGCACTCACATGCCCTCATTTAACCTTATTATTCGCTCACAGGCCACATCCCAAATAACCAAGAAGAAGTAAGGGCTTCAACATAGGAAGTTTGAGGTCACAGAAACACTTACTACTTGACACAAACCCGTGTTCCCTCAGACCCTGAATAATGTATGTTATACACAATAGATGAAAGTGTTTCAAAGAGTTTCCAGTTGCAAAACACAAGACACTGATTGTCACAAATATCTGGCAACTTACACCTCTGTGAAAATTTTAAATGAATTCTTCATTCTGACCTATCCATGAAATGATAACTATGACCTAATTCTGTTATGATCGATACAAATGGGCATAGTGGCTGTAAAACAGCCTCCCTAACCAGTCAGTATAATCCTACATTTTACAGATTTGAAGAGCTAATCAATTAAATGCTGGATAAGGTCAAATACTATCGATCCAAGATTCAATGAAATCCTTTCCCTTCCCTTCCCTTATTTTGATTTTTCTTGTGATCTAAGTATGGTTTCCTTAAAGTACATTTTTCCAGCAGCTGCACTAATATACTGGTAGAAAGCAAGTGATCCTCAAAAAATTATGATTCACTGGCACTGAAATCAATAGTGTTATAAAACCTTGAAGGCAAGAAAAGGTTGATAAATAAAATTATTAATGTCTGCACTTCAAGAGCATATTTAAAAATTAGAATTTAAGAGATGCTCATTGCTAGCAAGAAGTAGGTAGTTCATACATCAACATCAACTTAGACAACTTCTCATAGTGTATCTGTGGGTGTTGAAAATCAAACATAAGGATACTATTAAAGTTATGTTTATGTTTCACTTTTCATTCAACACTTACCTCTGATCCAATTTCAAATTACTTCTGAAAACATTCTGTTGGTGCAAATTACACATTCACACAGATATTATTTTTTACTCATTGGAGTTTTTACTGACAACTTCTCTTAACCTATATACATGGAAAGCTTTTAACTTTTTAAGCAATAATGTAAAGTCAATTCAATTCTTTTGTGCTCATTGAATGCGGCAATTTTTTCGCAAACATAATGCAGAGTTTTGTCAGTGTGAAGCCAGCCATTTCTGGAATCTGCCTGTATTTGAGTGTCACATGGTATGTACATCCCACTATCTAGAAGATAGAATTATTTGCCACCATATTTTCATCTGACTGTTTGCAGGAGCTAATAAACAGAGGATTGTAAGTCTGGCATGCTTGGGAAAAGTCTGCCTGGCACAAATCAGTCACTAAGTGGCCAAGTGCTGTGAGTAGAAACAACCGGCAAGAAAGAAAATTCTCTCGTTAGAATCTAACAGTCCATAAAACTCCCTGCTAAGGTGGGCACAAATATTTGGTTTTGAGTAATTATGATGATATTTTAAGGGCAATCCTCCTTGCCCTTTCTACTAGCCTCTTTCATTATATTCATAATCACGTGCGTTATGAGCTTTGTGTGGAAGACTTTTTTTTAATCTGTTTTTCAACTACTCAAAGAAAATTGAAAACCTTCAACATCAGATTCTCTTTGATTTTCCAAGACATTTATTTTGCATTTGGAAATTTCTTTCACATATTTAAAAAAAGAAAAATATTCCTTTAATCACTTTTAAATACAGAAATAAAATGTTTTAGCACCACAAAGATACATTAAAGACAGTTCAGATGGCATCAGAAGTGAAAATGACTTTTTCCTATTTGCTGTTTTTTTCTTGCTTCTATTGAGAAAAACTGTTAAGCTTAAGAAATCTTGAAAGTAGTATTTTAAAAATTGAATTTCTCCTATCAGTTGCAAAGCATTTTCCTATAAAAATTTATCACTTTTGTAGTGTAATTAAAGTAAGCACTAGCAGAGCGTGACAAAAGTTTTACGACAGAGATATGAAAAAGAATGAAAAAGTGTGATAGCAGTTAAAAATGTATATTAAGAAATTTATACTCCTCCAAAAAGATGAAAAGTAGAAATACTTTTAGGCTTTCATCCCAACAAGCCTGATTTAGTTCCATACTAAAAATGCCCCTCTCTCATAGCTTCCCTCTTTGTATATTTATAAGATATGAGACCATATTCAGAATTATCACATAAATTTGGCTCAATTTTTGCTTTTACAAACAAGGAGGGCAGTGTTGCCAATTAGAGATTATTTCACGATAGCACATGACTCATACCATTGAAACCGAAATGTGGACACAAATTACTAAAATGCATATCTGAATTGTAGGCAGGTGAGGAGGAAGCTTCTGCACTGCAATAGGCTCCTAGGTGACGTCAATACCCTCTAGCTAAGGACCTCACAGGTCTAGAATACAAGTCAAAGGTACGTTGCACAGCTCATTCTAATGGCACTGTGTAACTGCATATGTGCTTTCTCACCTTAGTAACAATTTTAATCCTAGAGGATATTTCATTTTAGTCCTCACTGGAGATTTTTCATTTAGTCTAAAGAAAGTAGATTTATTATTCTTTATTCTTAGATTCTGTATTTGCTAATGCATTTACTTGCTAAATGTGTCAAATCTAAAATTAATGATCATTCTTTTGCAGTCAGTCATGGACATGTGTATAGATAAAGAGAAAATTTGAGTCCCAGATATCTATGTTCATAGCTGAAGTTCCATGAGGTAACATTTATCTTTTCTTTCAACTCTTTTGCTGGTCTTTGTAATGTCTTTGTGTGTGTGTGTGTGTGTGTGTGTGTGTGTGTGTGTGTGTGATTTCGTTGTTTAACATGGTTCCCAGATGTAGGGCTGAAGTACTATCTAGTATTCTTGGCAACAATAAGGCACTAGTGTGCCTTAGTCAAAAAAAAAAGGTATGTGTTAGATCAGCTCTGTTGAGATTTGACTTATGATGCTGCTGGCCATTGAGTCAATGTTAATGAATCAATGACATATATTAAATGAGGTATCTTTAAACACAAACACACATAAAACAAGGTTATATATTGATTGTTTGATGAAAATATTGTGACCAGAGGCTCAAAGGATCCTAACCTTGTATTTCTCCAAGGAGCAGTAATTCAGTATTGGCTAATTCAGTATTCCTGGTAACTTAATAAAACATAACTACTGAAAATAATGATAATTGACTATACCATCTGACTCTTCTCAGGGGAAAATGTCAGTAGAAGCATAGATTCCAAATTGATGTCTCAGACTAATAACGTGCCCTTCTGGGTGTCCGCCGCAAGTGGCACTCTTAAGCATATATTTTCAAATATTTTAAGCAGTAAAACATAGTTTATTCAATGAAAAATGGATGGAAATCAACATATATTAAAGACTAAGGGGATTTTTATTAGAATAAATGTATTCTATTCAATTAAAAGGTTTGTTAAAAGGTCAATTAATCAGAAAAACAGTAAAGGCATTAGAGGACTCCAATGTATTCATGGTTTGAAAATATGGTATGTTTGTGTGGTTAGTTTTAAAGTTACAGACTTGGTACCACATAAAATACTTAAAACTGTGATGCCAATTAAAGTTTTACAGAATCCCCAAAGCATCTTCATAGAAACTTAGCATTTTAAATGTTAGCTTGGAAACTCACTCTTTTAAATGAATCTGCCTCTTTTGGCGCTTGATAAGAGCACCAGTTTTCACAAGATATTTCCTTTTCCAAGTCGTGTATTTGATAAAACAGAATTTACTGCCTCGAAATCTCTTCTATATAACCTTTATGTAGTTTCCTACTAAGACAGGAAAATTCTACTAGACAGCCAGAACAGCAGCCCAGAAATGGAGAAGGGAAGCTCAAAATGGACCCCGCTGAGTTATCACCCTCCTAGGGTCTTACAGAAACTTCTGTCATATTTCCTGTGGCTGTCAGAGACCTCCCCAGAACATGTTCAGGCAGACCATTCGCTCAGGGGTGTATGGGTCTGGCATGAGTACTGCATGAACTCTCCGCAGACTGGATCCTAAAAAATACCCAGTGTCCTGAGGATAGAGAAGACATCACTTGCACAATGGCCCGTGTTCTCTTTTCTTCTAAACCCTATAAAAACTCCTAGACAAAGGTATCCTGCTCAGGATCCCTCCCAGTTAGTAGAAGCTCTTCTTCCTCACCTTTAATCTTTCAAATAAATTCTCTATGCCCTGCCCGCCCCAGCCCTGATTTCATTCTTTGTTGCCATGGAGCACAGATCCTACATTTGGCCTCAAGACTCCTTGATCTACAGTTGTAGTGGCCTTGGTTTGTCTTTCCCACTAATAATTTTCTTTTTTCTTTGGCATTTTTTCCTTTACTCACTTGAAGAGTTTTAATACTCTATATTAAAATAGTTTTGTGGCTTCAGGCAAGTAAGACAAAGTGCTGAAGTAAAGTAAAAGACGATTCTGTAGTGATTATGAACCAAACTACCTATCCACTGAAGAAATACTATATGCTAAGCAGATACTAAGTGACGTGGAGTTTTTTGCATGAACAAAGTACTCTGTATAATAATTTCCACATTCAAATGATGACAATATTATCTTTATGTACCAGTTACACTTTTTCGAGACTGGTAAATACCTACACAATTATTCATTCAAGTTGCAGGATTAGTGATTTAAAGAACTGATAAGCGAGTTTGGAAATAATGTCATCTAAGGCTCACATTCTACTTCTCAATATCTGTACAGGTATGAAAGAAGACTTAGACACCGTAAATAAGTTACATTCTTTGCCTTTACTAGAACTTGCAACATATTCAAAGAAAAAAAAATGCACAAAACATATGCATTAGACAGCTTTCCTGTCTCTGGAACAAAGTAATCTCTAAAACTTAAAGGAAGAGAATTTTATTTTGGATCATACTTCAATAAATTCAGTGCAAGGTCAGCTGGCTTCAAGGCAGAATGGCATATTCAAAGAAAGCTATTCATAGCATGGTGACAGGCATAACTTAGCAGATGATCCACAGTCTTGGTATCTCCAATTTTCTGGGATCTCCAAAGCATTTTTTTACTTCACTCTCACAACTTTACATATCACACTCTCAGGTCCACCTGGCAGGAATTGTGTCCCTGCCATACATATTTGCCTAGCCTGCCAAGTCTTCTTCTGAACTCTTGATGGAAACCACTATACCCTTGTAACTCTTGCATTTTACATGCTTGGAAAGCCAGAACCTGAAGCAGTAGCCTGGCTCCCTTGCATGATGGCTACAATAGCTTCTGAGTACTTGGATGACTGAATTAGGATAGACTTTCACAGAGAACCCTGAATGAGCTGGAGTTCCAGGGATTTTCTTCTCAAATAAAAGAATTACAATTTTTCATCCTTGATCCTTCAGTGGTTGAGGTCTTGATACTTTCTAAGATGCCCTCAAGGCATCTTTCTTCTTGCCCCTGTACCAACTGCTTGCTTCTTTCTAGTGCTAACATTTTCAGCAATCAGGTCTGCTTTGCGCACCCTGTATGTGCTTGTTTTCCTCGTGAAACTGCACAGTTTTTGAATGATTTACTTCTGTCATTTGCTCTTGATTGTCATTGTAGATATAGTTGAAAGCAGCCAGAAGTACCTACCGTAGACTAAATACTGGGATGCCTTGAAATTTCTTCCATAAGATCAATTAGTCTGCCACCTTTAAATTTAGCATCATATAAAATCTTGGGACATGAGCAAAAGGGAGACAAATTTTCTGCCATAGAATAACACACATGACATCTGGACCAGTTTGCAAAACAATCTTTGTTCACCATTGAAACTTCTTGAGCCTGGCCTTTACTTTCAGCATTTACCTTGGTATTCTGGTATGTTGAGCTACAACCAGAATCTCTCATCATTCTCTGTGCATTCTGCTTATAGAATTCAGGGGCTTCCCTGGACCCCTTCTCCAAACCTTTCAGAAGTAGTCCCACAGATCCATTCCACAGTTTTCTAAACCACATGGTCAAGTACAGTCAAAGCCATTGACTCTCCTGATTCCAATTTTTCTATATTGGTTAGCTTTCTTGTTGCTCAGACACAATATGTGACTCCTGAAACTTAAAAGAGAAGTCTTATTTTGGCTCAAGGCTTTAATGAATTTAGTTTGCTGATTTCAAAGCAGAAGAGCACGAGAGAATCAGTGGCAGAGGAAAGTTACACGGTGCCTAGAAGGCAGAGGGAGAAGGAGGTAGCCAGGGATTAAAATACACCTTTCCAACTTACATCTCCAGTGGCTCACTCTGAGTAGGTCCCATCTCTAAATGTGGGACTTTTCAGTGAATTTTAGTTCTAAATCATACCAGTATGCCTAGGGAATATATAATTTGGATTTTAGAGGAATTAAGAGGGAGATAAATATATGCAGATATTCTATTCTGTCACAAAGAGGGTTGCATAAGATGAGCTTGGTGAATGAGTAAGCTCCCAATGGATAAAGAGAAACGTGAAGAGCATTTCTATTAGTAGAAATGGAAAGAACTGCAACATACCAAAGGAAAATAAAAGATCTGAATGAAATCATCAATGAAATTGCAATTTCTGAATCAGAGGATATCTTCAAGGGCAATCTTTAAGAGAAAATTCAGGAAGAGATTTTGTTAGAAAAATAATGCATTCTTTGGGTGAAGGTACAGAGAACAACGTCTAACAAGATTAACCTAACAAGCCAAAATGAATGACATGATATTTCAATATATTTAAGTCATTCAAACCATCTCAAATCCAAAACCTACATAACTGCTAAAGGAACTTTTCTGGAAGAAGGAAGGTCATGAGCACAGGTATGTGTTTAACTGAATAAGTAAAAATTCTTAGCTGCTGAATTGCATGCAAAGATTCAACCTTGCATGATTAATTTCTCTCAGATATCTAACACTGTGAAACCATTAAGAAGAACAATTATCTTATGATCAATGTTTACTAGATCATGAAGATATGCTTCGACTAAAACTTATTTATGCTTTCATAACAACTTCTCTACAACTGAGGAGACAATTTTAGGTAGCTATCAACAACTTCAGCATGGAACACACACCTTTATTTGGATGACTGTACAAATATCCTTCAAATGTAATCTATATCATATCCTTTCTAGGGTGTTTTTTCAATACTGCTCAGTAGGTTCTTAATGCAGAAAGCTCACAAGATTTTTAATTTTATTATCATAGTAAATGCAATAAATGGATTGCTTCTATAACTAGTATGAAATGTTAATCAGTAATATACACTGAGCGTTGCAACATGAATTGTAATTCTAATGAAAATTTAATACAGTGCAAGCAATACAATTAAATTGCTTACCAAAATTCAGTATAAGTTATGATCATAAAATAATACTTTGACATAGTTTTACCTTTTTGTAATTCTGTATGCAGAAAACTATTCATAATTTTAATTTAAACAAAACTAATTAGAAAAGTACCATTTTTAGTAATTGTTAAAAACACAATCACTTTTATTTTAGTAAGACAGTTTTGTGAGAATTTAATTATTCTTTGCAGCTTTAAGAACTTTTCTCTAAAAATAAACTAAAATATTATAGCTAATTTACCAGATATCATATAGCTATTGTTACACAGAAATAACAACCCAAAAGACATTCTTCACTATACTGAAGTATGAGTAAAACCTTTTAACAGTTTATGTGATGAAAAACATTTTTAGAAAATTTAAAGACAGCTTAAAATAGTTAAGTTCACATTTATATTTTGTACATTTATATTTTGTACTTTTATAAACTCTCATTGTAAAAATAATAATAAATACATATAGAAACCTATTTTTTCAGGTGTGTGCCATATTTATGAATGTTGATTTAAATTGAATTTGCTTTTTATTCTTCACAAAACCTTTAATTGGTAAATGGATTTTAATGCTAGTATAAATATTGATTTTGCAAAAGGATTATTATGCAAATGTTTCTCTCTTACACAAAGAAGTGTATTGTGTTCTTCTAGCCCTTACCCACCATTAGTTTTAGTCTGCGTGTGCAGTTGCTTGATTGTCCCAGCTTTTTTTCTTTCTTTTTTTTTTTTTTTTTTTCGTGGCACCAGGGATAGAACTAACGAACTTGTGCTTGCCAGGCAGGCTCTTAGGCCACTGAGCTAAATCCCCACCCCTGTCTTTTTGAGACAGGGTCTCACTATGCCATTCAGTCTGGCCTTGAGCTCACTTTGTAGCCCAGGCTGGTCTTGAACTCGCAACGATCCTCCTGTCTCGGCCTCCCAAGTGCTGAGATTACAGGCATGCGCCAACAGCCCCAGCTGTCCCTGCTAATTTTCATAGGAGAATAAATGATCTCTCCCAAAGTAATTCATAGATAGAAATTACCAAAATATTAATAATATGTTGCATTCATTTTCATATTATAGCAACTTTTTTGGGGGGACAGATTTTTCTTGACTACTTTCAAGTATAATTGGGCCTAAGGAGTTTTAAAGGAGTAAAATAAAACATTCAAAGGGCCACCATTTCTTTGGAATACAGAGTGTTTTGATTTCACAATTTCATCGTAAAATACATTTCTTTTTATTTGCCCCAAGTTTTCATTCAGTATCTAAAAGACAGGGAAACCATGACAGTCATTGCATCTTTGTTTTTAACCGAAAGACACTTGAGTCTCAGTGAAGCCTTCTCCGTTTGAAGGACTGTGAGCATCCCACCAGAGCAGTTGATATTCTTCATTAGCTATAACATAGTTAAAACGTACACCTGCAATACATCAAACTATTGCAAGATTGCATTAAAACTTATGACAGTTAGAGTTTGGTGAGTGTTGGTTGTTTTTCCTCCCCAGTATTCTAAGGTCATCACTCATAATAGTGAAACGTATAGCATAAAGAGGAAAAAACATTCAGAATGTTCCTAAAAATAAAATAGAAAGCCCTCAGGAGCCCTTTCAGAACAACAATAAAAAGTATTGCTAGCTGTAAAATTTGTAAGCAGGTTCCATCCTGTCGGCACAGAAACAATGAAGATGAATTACTTTCCAGGAGAAACACTGAGACTTGTCTAGTAACAGTGGCAAATCTACTACAGTGAGGACAAAGCGGAACTATTTCTTCTGTGCTGCGAGTGGAAGGTGTCAAAACTGAAACAAATGAATTAAATGGAAACAAAAGATGATTCTTAAAAAAGTATCTTTAAATGGAACTGTTTGGTTTATTCATTTGGGCACTGTTTCAGTTATTCAGTCTTTAGAATCTCTATATAATTTCTAAGGTTATACCAATATGTTATTATACCAATATGTCCTTGTACCTGTATATTATACCGACATGTAAAAACCAATACATAATTGTGGTGACGATCTAAGATGCTCGCTTTTAAACATATGAACATAGCACACAAACACGAGCTGAGGTGATGGGAACTACTTGTTAAATATCTGTAGGTGATATTGAGAAACAATTCGGGGCTTGTGTGGCTACCTACGTAAAGGTGTTTTTTTGTTTTGTTTTGTTTTGTTTTGTTTTGTTTTGTTTTGTTTGTTTTTCTCCTCAAGGAAACACATTTGGTGTCCATGGGAGATGTTGGCAGCTGGTCTGACACAGAGACTGTTGCATGCAGTCTTGCAAAGCAAATCTGCTCCACGGAGTTTCCTTTGCACAAGAACTAGAGTCCTGTTTTGCATATGTCCTTGTTTGATGCCCTGGATATTAGTGTGATAGCTGAAAAGACATGCTGCTAAAATGAGAAATGTATCGATAGGGATTGTTTTGCAAAAGTTGACGTCCACCTTGATAACAAGTTTTAAGCTTAATAACAAACTTCCGTATCCTGAAGCAAGGTCACCATATGCAAAATGAAACTCACACCAGCAGCAGAAATGGGGAGTGTTTATTAAACCACGATTCTCAAAGGATGTTTTGGCGTGCAATGTGACCAACCTCGACTTAAACAGCTTGACTTTTAATTTGAATTTAAAACTCAGAGGTTTTCCTCATTATGTGTTTAGGAATATTAATTGAAAGAAACATCAAGTAATTTAAACTATTATTTACGGTCCTTATTTGATCATATTTAAATGTAACTTTTCTTTTATGCTGACATTTACATTTTCTGCCTACAAGTAACGCATGTGACCTGATTCAATTGTACATTAAAAAATTGAAAACAATACTAGGTTATCCGAAGATCACTGAAAACTGGCATCTCTCATGCTCCAGCCTCACGATTCATTGGGTTAAAGCAGGAGTGAAATATAAGGTGAATTGAAATAAATGTTAAATGATTTTGTTTAACTTCAATACATTCCTAATGTATCAAATTCTGAGGTTGGAGGAACTAATAGGAACTGAATCTCAAGAAATTACCTATTCCTCAAAATAGTATTTGTTTGACCACCTAATGATCTCTTAAGCCCTTGCTTCTTTCAGCTGAGCTAATATTTGATAGAAAACCATGGAGAACAATGTGTCACTGAGAGCAAATGAAGTGGAGACCACTGTGTTTCCTCAAGTGCTCTCACATACCCCAGTGTTGGATAGTTGATGAGGTAATCTGCATAATAACACGGTCCTAGTGTGTTTCTATTAAGTCAGTGGGGGCACTGACTATATACAAAAACACCACTGGCAACGATTAAGCGGCCTGGATCTACAGACCCACAATGACTTTACTCAGCCGACAGGAAGAGTCGTGCGCTAATCTCATAATTACACCCCTTTACTCCTCTACTCAGTTAAAATTTGTCTTTCGGCAGCGAAATAAGTATTATTCTAAGCATAATTCTAGTTAAATGAGTTTAAGTACATTGCTCTCATTATTTGTGTAGGTATGCTATGTGGATTAAATTTGTATAAATAATGATTAATAATTTTTATTGCAAATGTAACCGGAACAATACAAAGATAGTATTCACATGGAACTAGTAATATGTGAAAATGTGATTTAACTTGCTAGTAATTAATAAATAAATCTTTTATGTCATTAGTTTTTGTTGTCATTGTCTAAACAAAAGTTTCTCTCTTTTTTTAAAGTGTCAATTGTTATTTCCAGTGTCAGTATTCATACTAGGTGAGATTTCAAAATTGAGATTCTGGAATAATTTTATGGCTTATATTTTAGGATGCTTGCTATCCTCAAGGAGGGAGTAAAAAAATATGACATCAATTCAAGTTATATATGCATTGATTGTTCGGCTATATCTTTTAAAATAAGTTTAACCTTTAAAATTGCTTAACGCATCCCATTTTTTAGAATGGCACATGCTACAGGACAAGCTAAGTAAAACTGTGTGTGTTTATGTGCAGTGACCACTGTCTAGGTCAGTGGCTGAGCAGCAATCCAAAATTCCCTATTTAGCTGAGGAATGAGATATTATCTTTAAAAATTATTGCTTTTGTAAACGTAGCAGAAAACAATGTCTTAATTTTTTAATTTAAAATTAATAAAATATTGATTACTATACAGAAAGTTTTTTAATTGTCTCTGGTTAAGATTTTGGATATATCTTCTTAGTCCAAAACCATTTTAGAAAAAGAATAATCAGGATTGCTAAAGCACTAGAGGTCACAAGAACATACTTTCTATGTGATATGTATTCCCTCTATTATCTATGCATACAATTAATCAATAAATTTTTCAAATGGAGAGAGTAGGCATGTTTTTAATGCTAATTTAAAATCTTTCATGAATTTAAACTTAGTTTACCAATTCAATCAAAGTTTTTTTTTCCAGAGACACATATATGTATATAATGGAAATTTTCTAATCAAAATTATTTTATTTAGTACTTTCTGTTTGAGAGCTCAATTCCAGTCAAGAGTTTTTTGTTGTTGTTGTTTTTCTTTTGGTATCGGGGATCGAACTCTTGACCTTGCACTTGCCAGGCGGGCACTTACACCACTGAGCTAAATCCCCAGCCTGAGAGTTCAATTTCAGGGTCACAACATTACAGATATCTGGCCGTGATTCTGAGAGTGAAAGATATTTGATGAAAATATATCTTTATGAACATCTTTATTGTTTCAAAGCTTCTGCCCAAATGGACGTATCTTTTGAGATCTGTGTGTATGTGTGCGTGTGATTTTGAAAGTCGGTTATCAATGAACAATTGCAGTTAAATGCATAATTAAAAGACTACATCATGTTCTAATTGCAGCCCTTGTGAGCAACACTTTATACAAGTCACATATTTTATCTACCTTATATCTTACTTTATCTACAGAAAAGATAACAGGGTAAATATTCTTATGTTTGTAATTCTTTGTCTAATTCAAAAATCAAAAATTTTTTATTTAATTTACTTATTATTTTAACAAATTTTGGTTTGCCTTTACTGGTGACATTGAACATACAATATAGGATTTTGTAAAACTAAGTTGTTTAGCAAGAAAGAAAGAGACAGAGACAGACAGAGACAGAGAGACAGAGCCAGAGGACAATCAAGATTATAATCATCCACTGAAGCATTCAGCCTTATCATGTAGCCAGAAATCATTCCAGAAGTATGATTATCAGGTTCAACACAAATGAAAAAGATATACCCTCAAATTATAATACGGAAATGTATAACCTAAAGATTTTATATTAAAATAATGCTTTTCAAAGACTTCCCATAGAAATCATACATTAAAAACATGAGAGATTATGGAAAAGATATTCCAAGTACTTTAAGCTTATTTCATAGATTCAAACCCAACTCTACAGAAAATGTATAAAATCCAGATGGCAGAGATCAACTTTTATTGAATTTCATATGAGAAAATGTACTTAAATATGAATGACTATATTTGTGTATGTGAACATATTCTCGTCATCCATAATGCATTCATTCCCCCCGTCAGTGTGTACGTGCCACCATGAACACACAGCGAGACTTGGCGTAATGATGTTGGGCCTACGACTTTTGCAGTTTCTAAAGAAACAAAGTTTGTTTTCTCACTTCTTTTTACTTTTGTGCTTATTTTATTTCAAGACATTTACACAGTAGACGGAGTTAGATAAATTAACCTCAATTTGATTGTCTGCAAATATACAGACACTTTTAGTCATGGAGCTGGAGAGAGGCTGGAGACTGAGTATATGATCAATCGGAAGCCCTTGGAAGTCTCTCATCCTCTAAACTTGAATGTTGACTGTAATTGGTAAAGTTTACCAATTTTTTATACAGATTAGTTCTTTGTAGTAACTGAATGAAGTAGGATCCAGCTCGGTAAAATTTTATTTTTCAAACAATCTTTCTGAAGAAATATATTTAGGATGTATATGGAGTTAATTAAGAATATCTCCTACCTACTGCATTAGACTGCCAAATTTTCTGACAGGTACAACTACATTACTAGTGTACACAGAAAATGGAATGAAATAGAAGATGTGGCTCTGCTGCAGATTAAAGAAGGAAAAAAATGATCTCTACCTAAGAAAGAAAGCCTTGGAGACAATATAAGTAGATTCCACTACATACTTCAAATATGTGAGATGCAAATCAATTTTCATGCATTTTTTGCAGAGTAGATGCAAAGATTATGTTGAATATAATAAAAAAAATAAGTGTAAAACTGCCAGTGTGAATAGAGATCTTGATCAAATAGAGGCTCTGACACTAACAAATTCAAAAGCACAGAAAGCCTCTGGAGATGTTTCTCACAAGCTCTGCTATTCTTTCATTCTGTCAGTCCCCACTTGGCTTCACAAAGGAAGAGTGGCTCCTCACAGATACCCTTCCGAGTCAAAGCCCCTTCATTTGTTGTAACACCCAGGGAATAACACCCACGACTAATTCTTTCCATCTGTATGCACATCAGAGGGGTTAAGATCCAGCTCTGCCTTATATTTTCTCAGTATCTTTCTACATGTTATTTTCTTGCTCATCACACAGCAAAAATGAGGCTCCTACAGCAGGCAGGTTACAGAATGACAAGGTTCCCTCTTGGAGGAATGTCATTTAATGGTTCTTGTAGTCCAAGTGATGTGTCACCTCTGGAGAACATGGCAGTCTGACAGTTACTTCTGAGTCATCTTGGTGTATTTGAAACAGTTGGTACTCTCCCTTTGACACTTGTCAACATGTGCAGATAATATTTCAACTGGCACATTGTCATCAGATACCTCAAACCAGGAAAAGCTGAGTAACTGAAAATGTGACTTCAAATGAAAGGAATTAGTATACTCGCATCAGTAAGAGACCCCTTCATATTGGGTGTCCTTTTCATTCTTTAAATGTGTGACTACTGAGTTACACACACACACACACACACACACACACACCATAATACACATTTTTTTTTTTACTTTGTAACCTGGAAGAAATAATTGAAAAGAAATGATAGACTTGTGAAATTGAAAAGTGGGAAAAAAGTCAAGTAATAATTTTTAGGTATGTGAATGGCAAATACAAGGATTTATTAGACATCTCAACTAGAAAATGGTTTTACCTCTGTTTCCTGTGATTGTCCAGAGTGTAATACTTTCTTTGATAAACAGTAATGTTCCTGTAAATGTTTATTAAAAAAATTAATTATCTAGTTAATTATTATGAAACAAATAATTATGGTTAAGATGTAGTAGTCATATTTACCCAGGAAAAATTTGGAGAGATTTTCATAAAATTTTTCAAACTTAATTTTTTTTGGTATAGGAATCAAACTCAGGACCTTGTGCTTGCCAGGCAGATGCTGTGCCACTGAGCTATATCCCTGTCAATTTTTCAAACTTAAAATTATCACTTTGTGATTTGTTATGAGTTTCAAAATCACGTAAAATATACATACCATAGCTAGAAAAGTTTTCCTCTACCAAATAATATTAATACTAGGACTCACCAAATCAAAATGAGGGGAAAAAACTATGCAAAGAAAATCTATTACTTCTTTTTGGGGCTTCCAAAGGAATCTGGAAGATTTATATGGTATCACTTTTTTTTTTTTTTTCTTGAGAGAAGTCTCACTCTATAGTTCAGGCTGGCCTTGAACTCTCAGCAATCTTCCTGACTCATTACTGGCATGTACCACTATTCCCAGATAAAGTTTCTTTTTTTTAACTGACACATTAAAATTATATGTAGTTATAGAGAGCAATATGATGTTTCTGTTCCATGTAATTCAAGAAATTTGTGCTAAAATTTGCAAATAACTAGGAGAGAAAAGTTTTAAGGCTCTAAGCATAAAGCAATAATAGAAAAGCTAATGACCCTGACTTCATCTGTAATAACTCTTCATAAATACTGAAATGTATCATACCTCAAAATATACACCACACCTTAGAAACTTACATCAAATTTACGTCAGGAATTTACATACTAATCACATGTTAATCAAAATTTAGGAAAAAAATTTAAAGAGATGAGAATTTTAACCAATCTGATTTTTTTATTACACACTGTATACAGGAGCCAAATTAGCAGAATATTCCCCCATAAATTTATACAATTAAAGAATAAGTTTTTTTTACTTAAAATGCTTCCTACTTAAGTTTTTTTATAATGTGGCCTTTTCAGATTTATAAAATTCATATTCTAATAATAATAATTCTCTAATTTTATTTATGTACCTCATAATGCCACAGATTATTCTCCCAAATTGTGCTTGTTACCTAAATTTTTTACTAAAGTAATCTTTTGCAAAGAATTTGTTACTTGTTTCTTCCATTACAATCTTTCAGCTCTTCCTAAATCAGTCTACATCTTCCTTTGAAAAATGCTAGGTCAAATTCATTTGTAACTCCTTTAAAATCTAATAGTTGTGCACCCATGTTTATAGGAGCACAACCCAAATACCCATAACCAAGGAACGAATAAAAAAAATGTGGTCTTTTATACAATGGAGTATTACTCTGCCATAAAGAAGGATACACTTGAGCACTATATAGGTAAGTGAATGCACCTAGAGGCAATACTCAGAAGTGAAATAAATTGAACTTACATGTGTAAACATTGTATTGTCTCCCTGGTGTGAGAAACTGAAACAGTGAATAAGGTCCAAAATGTACAATAGATACAGTGAAATAGGAAGAAACTGTTCAAAGGAAAAAAAGAACTAGGGTGGGAGAAAGGGAAAAGGCAACAAAAATATGAAGCAGTTATACTACAAGTTTCTTTTAGTACATTGAAAAGAAAAGTTTGTGCCAATATGATTTGGAGAATTTTTTATTCCCACATCTTGTACTCTGAATATCTACTTTAAAGAAACAAAACACAATATTGTTATTCTCCTCTTACATTGTTATGAAATTTTTTCCATCAAATGAAATAAAAAATTCCCTAATAGAATTTCTTCTTAGCATGTGTCATGCAATTTCTTCTTTTTAAAAAAACTTTTGTTAGTACATATTTGAGTAGATAATGATCGCATTCACTGTGGGGAATTGTTACACGTACATAACACATTTCATTCCCTTCTCTTTCTCTCTTCCCTTCACACTTCTTTTATTTTTCCAGCATCAGAATCATTTATGTATATTTTAAGAACTTATAAAAAATTATCACATTTGCAGATTGAAAACCAGACTAACAGACTGAAGGACATAGAGAACACATGAGACAAATGTACTAAGTCAAGTACACTTTAAATACGTTTTCCATGATGGAGATTTCTATTATTATCTTGACTATCATTTAATCGTTTTTACACTATTTACTGAATTTAATTGCATGTTCTTAGTGAGAAATGAGTATCGTGATTTTAATAATTTCTTAAAGAGACTTTCTTAGTGCTCTTCAATATAGAGTACCTATCCAATAAACATTAGCTGATAAAAATAACAAAGGCTCAATAAACATTATTTCATTTTAACTTAATATACCTGTTTAGTGTGTGAAATAATACTTAAATTAACCTGATTCATCTGAGTCATGTTTACAGTATATGAGCAAAACACCAGAACTCGTTACTCATCTTTATAATGTACCATGACTATTATATTCCAGCAAACCCCGGCAGTTATCAACTGTGGTTATGTTTAGTAAGTACTGTGCTATTCATAATTTAACTTTCTATTTTTGGTATCAACCCTAGCATATTATAGAGCTAATTTCCATTTTCTTATGTGCTAAATCAACATTTTTATTTCATTTATTTATTTGGGCAAATCATTGTCTTCAATATCATTAATATATGTACCCAAATCAAATCAACATTAAATGTTCCCATTTTAGTTTGCTTTCACATCTCTCTGATGTGTTATCTATGCACTTCAAATTATTTCCAAAAAGATCCAAAGGATCAAATCATTAAAAAGACATTACCTGCAAGTAAGTAAATATGTGTTTACAGTGATAAATGAAACAGAGTTTTTGTCTACACCTTTTCATGATAGAAGCTACGATATGTGCAATTCAAGAAACAGTTATTTTAAATATACACGTAACTGTCAACCAAAACACTGCTTCATATTTAAATGTTTGTTGGAAAAGCAACTACAGTTTAAATCTTAAAATTCAAGCTCTGCTTTCCAAAGAAGCATTTCTCAAGAGCATTTTTGACAGATTAATTGCAATATCACATCTGAACTGAGAAATTCTGGGTTGAAAGGTGAGCAGTGAAAGGATAAAGGTTTCATAAAACCTTGTGGAATGAAATGAAAAGGCAAGCAAGGAAAGCTGCAGGGTGTGACAGAGGCTCACATGGTTGATGGAGACAGCCCGAGAGTACACAACCTACGAGAGGAAAAGTACCCACCACTCATGAGCATTTGCGTTGCTCAGGTATTTGCTCTATGTTGTGAGAAGACGAAGGTACACAAATGGTTCTGAACAGAATCCACTGAAACTTGTTTTGGAAAGACAACCCTGGGAATTCTGCAAAGACTAAAAATGGATGGAAATCATGCTTTCAGTTTATCAAAAGACATGAAACCCACCTGTGCACAACTTCTGCACAGTCCTTAGACATCATCTTGAAATTCTACATCACTTGAAGTGTAATCAAATGGAAAGATGTAAATATATTTATGAAACACAAATTGAACATTTAAATCAAGATTTAGACTTAGGAATTTAAATGACAAATATCTGAAGATATAAAAAGGTAAAAAGTGGTAGCAGTTTAGTTTTAAAGAGAAAAACCAATACACTATTCATTTTAAAGATAATTTAATTTTATTTGTAAAGATATGAGCATCTTGCTGGGGATTTAGCTCAGTGGCCTAAGCACCTGCCTGGCAAGCACAAGGTTGTGAGTTCAATCCCTGGTGCCACAAAAAAAAAAAAAAAAAAAAAAAAGAGAGATATGAGCATCTTCTAAACATCTAGCTCTACAAATGATTTAAAACTTTATTATAAAGATTAACTTTAAATTACATAGGTTTGTGTTTCTTTCACTAACAGATAAATTTCAAATTATTTCCCAATATGTTCAAGGCAGTGTTAAAGCAACATACATGTGCAAATTATTGAACATCTTGTCAATACAAAATATGAAGACTCTTCCTTTTTCAATAAGTGTGTATTAATTTGCATTAATCTTCAAATATTTATTTGTAGTTAGCTTATGAACATGACATCTCTGATTTCTTATTAGATAAGAATCAGATAGATATTCCTGATAAATTTCAGAAGCAATACTCAGTATAGTCTATGATATACACAGAGCTACTTAGCAAATATTGTAGTGATTAAACCGTCATGAATTTGTGTGATTAGATTTTTATTTTGCTTTTCTTGTGAAGTAAAAGTAAGAAAGTTCAAAAGATTTCTCTTTGGGTTGGATGTCTACAAGTATGCTTACTAGTCTTAGAAATAGTTGCATCTGCAGTGCATAAATGTGTCTTAATTACAGGTTTTTTAAGGGTGAACATCTGTGCCCTTTTCTACAACTATGTAGACACTTAGATGATTATTTGAGAAGACTTTGTGGTTAAATTTGTACACTGCACTTGCTAATTCACTTTATTTAGTATAAATCAGGAATATTTAAAGGTTTCTGTGTATCAATTTGACAAACCACTTTATGCTTACATAATTTTGTTGTCTATCAATACTTTATAACATAAAACTAGAATCAGATTAATTTTTCTTTTTTTAACCGAATTTTAAGTTGATAAAAAGAAAAGCCAAGGTGATGTCCTACATTTTGTTGTTCTTCAGGAAAATACCAGCTTCCTGATGGTAAGCACAGGGTTCTCTTCATTCTTGCACTATTAATTTTTCATTTTAAAATAGCATGCTGTATCAGAAAGTATAATGACACATGTTTTGAAATAAAGTTATTTTATGGTTCTTTTCTTATTATACTATGAGATGGGTCAAAGAATACAGTCAGCTTCTTTGGCCACAAAACCCAAGCTGAAACCTTTATAAGGGGCTTGAAATTAAAAGTAACAGCTACTCATCCTGATTTATTCAGTGAGCATTTTGTATGGTAGAGGTGGTGTGGGAATGGTCCAGCAAGAAATAACTTTTATTGAAGGACTGATATTAAGAATTTTTTCACAGAATACTCTAAAATTATCTAATCCATTAGAGGTAACATTTTATTTGCCAAAATCTTAGAAACAGTCTTTCTCCAGGAGACAGTAATGAAGTACATTAAATGGGAAGAATTTCTGTCACCAGAATTCTCTGGTGAAAAGTGCAGTAAAGAACCTGTTGGAAAGGCTTGTTAAGTAGCCGTCATTGCATATTCACTGGTACCAAGAAGGCCTGAGTGACTGAGGTGCTGTTCAGAGGCAGAACAGCTGCTTAGTGTCCATGCAGCACTGGATTTCATCCCCTGCACCACACAAGGCCCTTGCATTTCTCTCAGTTTGGGGAAGCTGAACCAGAGTATATTTCTCATCCTAGGTTTTTGGTCTCGCATTTCTTAGAGCATTTACTTCTGAGCACTTTGCAATTGGAAATCCTCTCTCTGGCTATTTGAGTCATAAATCTTCTTAAACCACATATCGTTTTCTGAAGCACCTAGAAGCTATCTTTTTGCAATGGATTCATCAAGAAAATAGGATCTTAGTCTTCCATTCTCTGTGGGAGAAAAGGAACCTAGCTTCCATAAACAACAATTAGCAAACACAGATGTCCTAATTACATACACGACGTCCCCACTAATGCTTCTCAATACTTTTCCTTAAATTCATCCCTTTAGTTTTAGCAGTCTAAGTTTCTCCCTTAAAACAACAGTCTTGAATAATATCTTCCTTGCTATTTTTGACTAGTGTATTCTGTACTTATAGTGCTACAATTTCTTTAAATTTCAGAATCAGAATCATGCTCTTCAGCTACACCCTTTTCAATTTCTTTGGTCATGGGTAAATTGGAAAATGTTTCACTGTATATAGTTACTGTACTGATCATGACACAGAATTAGTAGATTAATGCTAGACGAATATTCTCTTTTGATAGTAAGGCCATTATTCCTGTTGGTATAAAGTACCTTTTATTTAAAAGTAATGCGAATACAAACAACACAGAAGTGGTAAAAATGACCTCTACATTGAGAAAACAATCTTTCATGAATTATATATTTCCAAATTATTTTCTAGTTATTAATTTTAAAGAAGCTTCTCTCAAGAATGAAGCTAATCAATATGGAGAAAATAAAGGAGTTAATTTAGATATTTTTCAGTTAACTTGCCTTTCATACTGAAATTGGAGACCACACAATCTTCCTCTTGAAAACCAGATACAATTTAGCAGAGTATTTACTGAAATTCTACATTCACTGTTTCTATAGAGTTTGCCAATAGATTTCAAGGGGAGGTTTTTTGGCCTTAATTAATTAAATATCTGCCCTTTGCTGAAGAAATGAGAATTCAGATTTTTTTAAATGTTGTTAGGGCAAAATTAAGTATGGTGAAAATAATGCATAATTTTGAAATAACTAAAAAAGTTTTTGCTTTTTTTCTATACTTTTAAATGCTTTTGATATAAGATGGAAGCATAACTGGAAGAACGAGACTGAGGTAGATCTTAAATTTATTTTAAACTGAGCTAATTTTTACTTTTCTAGCTAACAGCAAACAAGGCGCCAACCATCAAATAAAAAAAATACTCCTTCTGAATTAAAAATATCTATTGCATTGCTTATAACTTTTCCTCAAAGACATATTTAAGAACTTAAAGTTTGGTTTGTTTCCTGTCCTCAATGCATAGAAAAATTGCATTCAGTTTGCCTAAAAGATTTGTAGTTTTCAGACTCTAACGCAAGACCTACTTTAACATCTGTCTCCTGTTTCCTTTTTGCTCAGCCATGTAAAGCTATTACTACTTTCAAAGAATCGTAATAAACTGTGGGACAGTCCACAATACTTACATTAATTTACTTGTTGATTCATTTTTGCCTGAACATATGTATTGATTGCTAATTGTTGGAAAGCGCTGCTCTGTTATATACTGGAAACAAAAGATAAAAACCACACGCACAATTTGCCCTGAAGTTTTAGTTTGGATGCTAAAAGTTGTACAAAATTTAAGATCCATAAATAACTATTGTAAAAGATAGAAAGTGATAAAGGCCATAGAAGAAAAATCAATAAAATGCTATTGGCATCAGGGTTTTGGAGATGTTTAATAAAATCATGAAACCGGGAATGGCTTCAGAATTTTAACTGGAGCTTAGAAGACGCGAGCACTTGGTTGAAGCAGAAAGTACGTTTAAAGGCATTGCAAGAAAATGAGAAAGTGAAGGAAATATGTCTTTAAGTAATTCATATTGGTTAGACTCCAAGTATGGTGATTCTTTTAGAAATTAGACTGGAAAAGAGGTTAAAATTATGACAAATCTTGATCATTAAGTTAGCCAGTTTTGATAGTGCATGCTATCAGATAAATGGGGATACAGTTTAATATCAAATAAAGGAATGACAGCATCAGGGTTGTATTATAGAAAGATTAAGTGGCAGGAAATACATAAAAACATATTGGAAGGAATTAGTAGCCACTGAAGGAACAAGCTTCTGAGCAGGTAATTATAGTGATATGGGTACAAAGTACCTTAGTCTATAAGCAGGACAGTATCAAGATATGCTGAAAAGGTACACAATAAATACAATCACTGATTAGATGTTAGGATTAAAGTAGAGAGCAAAGGATATTAGACGATTTAATTTATCCTTTTACATATGATGAATTTTAAGATAGGTGGCTGGCACAACTCGTAGGCAAATAGATGACTATTCTTTAAAGAAAATTAAAAAATGTAATTTTCTTACAATCTAGCAATACCATTTCTGAGTATACATCCCGGGAACGAAGGAAAATATCACAGCAACAGCTATATACTCGTGTTCATTGCAGCTTTATTTGCAAACAAAGGGGAAAAACGTAAATAGTAGTTGTTGGTTGTATAAGCAAAACCATGTTTATATAAGAATGGAATACTATTTAGCCATAAAAAGATGAAAATTCTGACAAATGTTAAAACATGGCTGAACAATGAGAGTATTAAGCTAATCACAAAAAGGCAAAAGATATGTGTTTACTTAATATGAAGTCAAGAGTGCTCAAACTCATAGAAAAAAAAGTACAAAGGTTGCTGCCAGTGGCCAGGAGGAGAACTAAATGGGAAATTGCTATTTCATGGACCCAGACTTCCAGTTTTGCAGGAAGGAAACAGGAGACCAATTGTACCTCAATAGATACAGTAACAATACTGAACTGTATATTTAAGCATGTTTTAGAAGGTAGCTTTTATGTCATGTGTATTTTATCACAAATCATAAAGAAAGGAAGAGTGTGTGTGCATACAGTTAATCAGAAACACTTTTTCAAGACAGCTTACATAGGAGAGATAATGTCAGAAAGAAATGACCTTTAAAATTACCAGTATCTATTTAAAATCAACAACAAAAAGTCAGGGAAAAAAAAAAAAACTATGTAAGAGTAAGATGCTGTATTTAACAGATGGATGCAATTAATTACTGTATCCCGTCAAATCAAGGCTTTCAAAGAACCCCCTTTGTCTAGGTACTAACACAATGTAACGGGAGGCTGAACTTTCAGTTTTTGCTTCTGGTACTTATTTATAAGATCTTAGAAAACTTAATTAAAGCAATTAATATTATAACAATACCTGTTTATCTCAAGGGGATAAAATGCTTCAAATAATGCATTTATTAACGTGTTTGGATACATGGAAGGCTAAAGTTATTATCATCTGCCTACCTCCTTGATGAGTTTTGTGTAAAGAATAACAGTTTTCTAGGTTAATTTCTCCACAACAGATTGCCAGACACTGTCAAGGGCAGGCAGGGGCCATTATTAGCTACTGACGTAACAGATCATGATGATCAATGGAGGAAACAAGCTAGATGATTTAGATTCAAACCTTTGAACTCATTTAACTAGTCTACATATTTGCATTGATACAGTTTTATAGATTCAGTATTTATCTTCTCTGCACCACATAGTTTTTAATGTCTTGATTTTAGGCAAATTATCTGTGTAACAGAGAAGAAGGTATAAGACCAGAACAAGGGACATATGTATATTTGACAAAACACATAAGGCATATAGGAAAAATAAAAATCAAAGAGGAACTAAAAGTGACAGAATAATACTTTCAGAAATTTGATAGGAGAGAATTCTAGGTTATTTAGATTGTAGCTGACAGGAAGCCAGGGTGACAGGCAATAGCAGTTTCCAACCCTGAACTTGGCACATTACACGTTATTTTATTCGATTTTCACAACAACTCAAGAAGGGAGATTTTTATTTTGACTTTTTAGATGAGGACTCTGTGAGTCATTTGTTCCAAATCACACAACTGATAAATGAAGGATGGATTTCCTGTCAATTCTTAGGAGCTCCTGTGCCCAGACTTTTTCCGTAATATGACCCAATCCAACTTGCACCTCTTGAAATACACTTAGGTGTATTCTTATCAGAAAGATCACAAGCTTCAATGGCATTTCATCTTCTAAATCTAAACTGTCCCTAACTGGAGGGTGTATGTCTATAAAATTGAGTATATTCTTTTGCTGAGCAACAACATACATCTCTTTGATGAGGACAGAAAGGTCAGAGTAGTTTTGAGGCAATAGAATGGTCAAAACACCAAAGTACGTCATGGCTGATGTTTTCACTGAGGGGAATTAAAGAAATGAAAGGATTTATCCACAGGGACTCAGCTAATGATGATTCTTCCTGTATAACATACTGAAAATTTACAAATTACTAACAATTTTGGATAAACTGTAGCAAGTTGCTAAATATTATTTGTGAAAGATCTTAAAGTGTCTAATCATGATCCCGTTTATTAAAAATCCTAGTTATTACTAAAATATAATGGAAATCTCATTGTCAATGGTATAGTTACTTAACTAAAAGTTATTAGTATTTGCCATATGGTGTTAGATTACTTCTAATTTTTTTGTGTGTGATTCTATATTATCACTCAGGTACTTCCTGAGAGGATGTACTTAAACCTGTCACCAAGTTTCTTAGAAGTAACTTCATGCTATTATTAATTTAATCAGTAGCACTTATATTTGAACAGCAACTCTTTTCACTTTCTATCTGTCCAGTGAATAGTGTTTGCCTGTTATTGGTGTTTTCTATTAATTTCATGCTCATTTTACTAGTCCCTACTAACTTGCTTTGTTCCACACAATAAGAAAACAATATGTAGTATATCTGTCCTTCCATTCTTTTCCCACTTAACACCCCAATAATTTAATATAAGTTTACTAAAAAATATCAGGAAAAGTGACAGAAATTTGCTTTTTCAATACTTATGTGTTTTACAGTTTTAAAATTTATCTTGTAATATTTTTGTATTGACACATAAGTGAATGCCAAAATACAAACTAAATTGCAGACAGAATTAAGAAAGTAATTGTAACAAATTCAGAACAGTTTATAACCATGGAGTTGATTATGATCTAAGATGAAATATGAGATGAATAAGTGCAACATAAATATGAAAACGGGTAGCTGAAGAAGAGTACATTCTTGGCTCAGATATTAAATAGACTAACCTATTATTCTATTGTATAAAGTGAGTACCTAGTAGGGACAAAGTGTTGCATGAAACATTTAAAAAAAAAGCACACTTAGTTTTCTGTGAGTACTATAGAGATGATGACTAACAGATGTTCAATTTACTCAAAAACAAAAACCAAACACAAATAAATTCAGCTCATCCTCATAAGTAACTTCTCAATAAGTTGGACTATCCAAAGCCTTATGAAATTCAGAATCATTCATGCACAAATGCAGAAGAAACTAGGTCTGAAAAGTTACCCAAAATGGAATAAATCAAGGTTGAGTCAGAAAATCTAGCATATTAACCCATGTGTTAGTACAGTGGAGAGTCACGCACTGTTCTGCATTTAATTACATCTCCATAAAAAATGAAGATGTGCATCATAAGCTGAGTCCTAGAGACTGGAGCTTTCTGTGCTCTGAATGCTGAGTAAGTGAACTGACATCCATTTCACTGAATCCTGGACCACAATAGCATCACTAACTCCGGGACCAGAGCTCTCAACAATAGGTTGCCTGTTTAATAATATTTGATTGTTCTCAAATTCAATCTTAAAATTGCTAATTTTAATAATTATATTATTTCGCTGATGTCATATCATATTGCAATGATTCTTACAGTTATGTGATTTAAATACTGTACACACTACTAATACTGGCATGTAGAACAGAACATTTTATTTTCTTAAGATAGTTACAGGGATTTCTCTTGAAAAGCAAAATGAAAACAAGTTAGTCAAACAGAATCCAAGTCAAAAGTATTTTTAATTATATGTGAATAAAATGTGTGAAAGTTGAGGAAAATTCTCATAAAAATCCAGAAGTATTTTATAAGAAAGTTTCTTTCTTTACATGTTTTTTTAAATTGTAGGTCCACTTAAAAAGCCTACAGAAATGTATCAATTAGAATATCATTTGACCAGGAAAAAAAAAAAGAACACTTCATTAAAGAGGCTTCCATCAAGAGATGCTCCTAGAATTGCATTAAAATGATTACTAAATAGCTATACATTTACAAGATTTACATAAAAGTGATTTTACTATTACTATTTTATTTAACATTTAAATATTCAACCACTTCTGGGTTGATCACATCAGTTATGAGGCCTTCTGTTGTACTTAATTCTGAGCAGTGGCAAAATAATGAACTGTAGTTATGCTTACAAAACCACTAAAAACAAGTTTAACCAAGATGACCTGGGCAGAATGTAACAGGTAGAGAAAGAACTACGGTGTTTTACTATAGTCAGATTATCATTTGTGAACAGTCATCATGGTTGGGAAGAAAAAATACAATGGAAGCAGAATTGTTGGTTTTCCACTCAGATGGAGAGATGTGAGACAGAAAGTCGTATCATACTTAGTGTCATATTTTGTGGGCACCCTTTCACTGGGCGGCAAGCATGATTTAGGCCAGTGGTTTCCAAATCACTGAAGGTTCAGAATCACCTGGAGGGTGAACCCAGATTCCTAGCACTCTCTCCTGAGTTTCAGATTCAGAAAGGCTGGAACGAGATTCAGTATTCGCATTTCTAACAAGTTCCCTAAAAGTGTTACCCCTGCTGCTCCAGCAAACACGTAGATAATCACTATTTTACAGTATGAAAGATACAAACTAAACCAAAACGGAAGAATCAAGATTTCACTCTAGAAATATCTTCAGCCTAAAAAAGCAGATATATGAAATCAGATGCAAAAAGCAAAGTATATAAATAATTCAATATGTAAGTTAACTAACTGATTGTCTGCTGATGCATCCCCAGTTGCCTGGAGCCAATGATATGAAAAGATTTGGAGGGAATTAGCTGGAAAATCTTTTCCTTTTCCTAAAATAGAGGGGAAGCAAAAGTGATAGAACACTTATGGAAACAAACAAATGTGACAGTATGTACTAAGAAATATGAGGAAAGCAGGCTGATAAAATTATATCCGTCTCACCCCTCAAAATTTGACTATGCAATTTAGAAAGGACTGATAAAATTCTTATCTACTTTCTCAGATCTGTATGTCCATCATTTTTCACCTTAGCTTTCTTGCCTGATACTCTTTTCTCCTCCTCATATTTTCTTGCTTTCTGTAGTTTTAAGTGTAGTCACTATCACAAATTAGGTTTTTAAATTCAATATTTCAGTAACAGCTCCAATTCTATGGCAAACTGATTCCAAAGGTACAAGTCTGTTCATTAGTATAATTGATTAAATTCTATTTAGAACACATTTTTCAAAGATACTTAAATTGTGGAGAGAAAGGAAAATTCATTTAAAAGGAGACTATAGGTTACATTTTCCATTCCTCTTTTAAGGATGGATTATAGAATTAGCTTTGCCAAAAAGCCTTGAGGATGAAGAGAAGTGCAAACTGTGTGCTCAAATAAAAATAGATCTAATCACACGAACTGTGCCGGAATTATTTTCATTCAACATTTCAAAGATGTAATAATATTTTATACCATCTTGCCTGAGCCCTGATTTTTGTGAGAAGTAATCCATCCTGAGTTCATTTTATAGTTGTTAACTCCTTAGCTGGAGATGGGTGATTGCTTGCCTGTATCCAGAGATATTCTCTCTGAAAAATGATAGTTCTGAGATTGGGATAATGAGTACTTTTAGGGTATTTGTTAAACTATCTATGCTCACACTGACTTCTTCAGAAAAGGTCATGAAGTCATTGGGAGAAGAGCATTTTTCATAGTTAAATAAAATGCCCTATAAACAATATTAGGCTCTGTTTTTAGAGGTTGTGCTAAGACACTATGATTATAGAATAAATTTAGAATTTTTTCCACTTGACTTGAAACTTTCAAGTTACAAATTGTTATTTTGAATCTTTATCTTATTTATGATTCCTAAAGAAATATTTATTAAATTTTACATAAGAAGGAACAGCTAGGAAAACTGCTATTTTAGTAGTTCTTAGCATTTGCTCTAAAAATGTATGCATTAATCAGTTGAATACTAATGCATAAAAAAAATTAGGCTTGGATTGAATGTTTGATTCATCACTAAGAGTAATATGTAAGGTTAGGGTTTTTGGAAATCTAGCAAATAAGGAAAGCAGAATAGGTCAGTCATTTCTGTGAACCTGCAGTTCGCTGCTGAATTAGGATGATGATAAAAGTTCACCAGGAAAGTCACCTTCAAGCTGTCAATATATGGCCTTTATCTCTCAAGGGAAACCATGCAGAAACAGACACTTAGAATTTTCCACTGTATAGGAAAACCCTACCTAACTGTTTAGCAAGAAGTATCCCAACAGTCTGTACAACAGATGTGACTACCTCGCTTAACACTAGCAGATGAAGAAAATAAGGGCAGAAAAGTCATATGCTAATCGTAAAGATGCACAAAGAAACTGCTGCCTGAGCATAGATAATACACCTCTCTCTGGCCATCTGTCCCACCATGTGTGCTGCACATCGCAAGAGGATGGGAGGAGGAGTGGGCAGCTGAGTTCAACTTCTAAAGAAGTGTTTTCAAATAGAAACACAATGGCTTTCACCAGAAATGTGATAATAGAGGATGAGTTTTTTATTAATATTGTAAAGAATGTTAGTTAAGAGAGTGTAAGCTTTAAGTAGCCTATACTTTCAAAAAAACATAAATTTGTATCACATGATATCTTACTTCCCTTGACTGTATTCCAGTAATTTTTCTTGAGCGGCAGGGAAAGAAATTCCACATAGAAATTCCACATAGCTATTTCTGTGTGTGAAAGCCATCATGCATATATGGAACAAAACCAAGGTTGCTATTTTCTTAGTAGTTAAACAGAAAAAGATCACTTGAGAAAAATTACATTTAAAATACATACAGACCTAGTGCAATCAGAAGTCATTCATACATATAGCTAAAATTGAGAAATTAGTCTATAGAATATAGAAAAAGATGCATGATGTCTTTCAGGACAAAATGGTTCTTTAGTCATAAACAATATTTGCAGCATTCATGTAGATCTTAATCATAAGGATTATATTAAGTTTCTTACATTGAGTTATGAATATGATTATCAATAGTGGACAGTCATACAAACTAGATAAAATGATAGCTTTTATTTGAAATTTTAAGTCAGAACCTTTAAAACTTATCTGTTCACCGGGCAGGAGAGTATATATTCTTTTCCAAACTCAGAAATTTCAGGAAAGTACACTGAAACAACTTTAAGTGATATGATATTAAAACTTGAGAAGAGATAAGGCAAAAGTAATACAAACCAACAGAGTATTTTGACATAGTAATATAGTAGTTGACATATATTGTAGAGAGCGGGGAATGAAGAATGAATTTTGGTTAAGGGAAGAAAATTACATTTCCCCTATTACCTGATAGATAATGATATAATCTCTTTTATTATGAGATGCAAAAATTTAACTTTGATTCAAATTGAGAAATATTTGCTTCAAATATCTGAAAAAATACATAGAAATGTTTTTAGAGTGTGTATAATGCTTGGAAATTTATCTATTTACCTTACCTCAAACCCTACAGATATAGATTTTTAAAATTTTCTATAAAAAAGAGATTTTAAAATTATATTTAAGAAGTTAGATTGAAAATATTTCTCCTTGTGAAGATCATTATCTTGGAATAGATTTTTTTCCTCAGGAATAATGTTTTTATTCCTTAATTCAACTGGGCCTTTAATTTTCTGCTATAAAAGAGACAGACTTACATTCTATAACTTATAAATAATAAGAATTTTGGGGGGGAAAGAAAATGACTTTAGTATTTAGTATTGAGTAAACATTCACTTTACAGTGACATGTTATTAGATTAAAACATATGACAGACTCAAATAAGAGAAAACTTAGACGTACAAAATCTACCAAAATCTTCGAATAGTTTCCATACTGGCTAAAAACAACTTAAAATAATTTTATTCTTGTCAGACTTTGACAGACTTAATTTTAGTACTGAAATTAAATAACATTGACTTTTTGTGAGCTAAAGCAGATTTCTCTGAAAAATAAAAATAAAATATAAGAAAAAAAAGTCCTATATAAGAGCTTTAACAAAAGTTGATTAGGGAGCTATCTTTGAAAAGATAAGCATAAAACTAGACAATCACATGTGAAGTCAAAGGAAAAAAGTCAAAATTCTAAGCTAGGTCTTCTCATGTGATTTTTAATTATAAAAGATTATTCATTCTCCTTGAAAAGAATCTAAAACTGTACAAATCTCACTGTAAGCATCTTATCTATTAGTTTTAAAACTCTCACCCAGGCTCTACTTTGGAACTGCAGTAAATTAGACAGGAGTTTTTAAGTTGTCTTTAAATGGCTATAATTAAACCCTCACTTAGAGTTTTGCCATCTATTCCAAGGGCAAATTCAATGTGATGAGGATGTATAAGAGTAGAATTATTAAAAGGAAGAAGAAAAAAAGAGAAGGAAAACCTGTGACTTGGCATAGATTCTTGCATAAGAGTGCAGGTTAGACACTCCAATAATTTCTTCTAAAAAGAGGTTGTTACACGAAGATCAAAAAGGGTACGTGAATAGAAGAAAAATAGTGCAACCTTTCTTTTCACAGCTATGATTAAAAGTGAACTCTTTGCCCAGGAAATCTATTAATTATTAAACTTTTCATCTTCTAAATTCACTGTGAAAACAAATGTACTTCTTTAAAATGACCCTAATTCAAATCCAATGTGTACTGATAGGTCAAATTCTTTGACATGAATCTAATTAGCAAGAATAGGCCACATAGCCCATGGGTAAAGAAAGATAACTGATGAGACCTAGAAATGGGAATGACATTAATGTCAAGAATGGCAGAATACTGAGACAATAGAGTTGCTATGTTGAGTGGGGGAAAAAATGTCCTATTTGAAATGAGGAAAGAACTATCAATTACTATTTTTTTAACTACTAAAAATTTTGTGAAATAGAAGCCAAGACATAGGACATTCCAGTTATATCAGTTATGAGGATGTTCAAATGATTTAGTATGAACTTACTTGGTAATTTAGTAAATTATATTTTGTAATAAAATTAGTTTTAGAAATGAGTTATCTGTCAGCTATAGTTCAAAAGTGTGAATTTCTGATTTTTCTTTCACTAAAAGACAGTCTTCAAATATGATCTAGGGCTAATGAAATGTGCTTAATTATTTTGTATATAGAGAAAAATGCACTATGCATTTCAAAAAGCACAATACAGTTCACATGAAATATTTTCAGGCATTAATTTGTGATGATCAACAAGACACTGTTAATAGAAAGAGAATTACACTATGAACATTTATTTGATAAGAAAAATGAGATGCAGTGAGCAACAGAATGGTACACCTTTATATAAATGCTCCACCAACTGATGAGTAGATGGGTCTTTGACACTACTTCACTCATTTTCCACCCTCATAATTTTAGTTTAAAAGCACTGTATCTTATTGCCTATCTTCTAAGAAAATCTAAATCATTGGTGCTCATTTTTCTTTTGAAATGCTCAGAAACATCATCTCTCCTCAGGGAAAGTACAATGTCATTTTCAAGGATGGTACACATCAAAGTCAATGTGCTAATTGGTTTTAGTTGTTTTCCAAGAACTTGGAACACCACCACCTAGTTACTTCGGCTATAGTTCTAAGGGACTAAAGAGAGGTCACTTGACCTCCAGATATCAGTGAAATAGTAAAAAGAGTGTCACTGTTGTCTTTTTTTTCAGCATAAAGACAACAAAGTAAACATTTTGTTTGTGATAGGATTTTGTTTATGAGATAAAATCATATTTCACTTTCCAGGAATTTCCAAGTCACTCTAATTGTCCAAATTCTTATTTTTCTGATATGTACCATAGGTATCATTATCACTACAAACATTATAAAAGTTTTCTAAATAAAAACAATACTATATTTTCTTAGAAAAGAGCAATAACATTTTGAGAATGTAAAGTTTATATTGAAATAGGCTAGTTGCTCATTCATACTAACAAGCGATTAGTTACCAATATTAAATATGCCTGCCAGGATTTGTTTCCCACATTAAATGTATTTATTTCTGAGGTCTTAGATTTCACACAGATTTATCTAAGTAAAATCACTCTGTGCAAGTAGAAACATCTCTGCTCAAAGGCTACATGGTAATTTTGAAAACAGGAAATTTGCAGAAAATGATATAAATCATTGCACAGAAAATGAATTTCCTATTTGTCTATCATGATTATGGTATATTATCAATGTTTACTTTTATTTTTAACATATTTATATACTTTGACTTTTGCCCTGGAAATAAAATTTTACGTATTTTTAAGAACTGAATAAACTTAATATTACAAGAGAATTCCATTGGAATTTGATTATATTTCCCAGAAAAAAAATCTTAGCTTTAAGAAACCAAACAAACAAAATATATTAAAGTAAATGTGTTAGTGTTTCTGAGATACCTGGAGTAGTGCTCAGTCTTGACCAGAAAGTCAAGAGCAAAAGAAAAGAGGATAAGGAAGTGGACCAGTCTTCCAGGTTATGAAATTAAGGAATCACAGTTGCGATAGGATATGAAGTCAGTTCAACTTTCAAAGACAATGTATGTGGTCAGCAGAGGGACCAAGAAGCTGGAGCCATGAAAAACAATTAAGATAACCCCCACTCAGGCAGGGCAGTGACCTGCCCTGCTCCAAAACCCAATTAGAAACTTTCCCAGAGGATAAGGGGCAAATTTCAGGTGATAAGGACGAATATGAGTAGAACAGAAAGTAACCTACAGTTACCTTTGCTTTATTAGCATATAAAAATCACATTCCAAAATGGTAATGAGAAACGCCTGGAATGAGGAGGCATAATAAAGAAGAGCACAACTACAGCTCAGCCTCTGCATGTGAAGATATTAAGAGACTGGGTCAATGCCCACCCCACAGATACCACAGAAGCTTTACACCTTCGTCTTTTGTTTGGACCACCCTGGAGTTCCTGCCCTCCACAGCTTTCTCTCTTGTGCTCCAGTACAAGAATGAAAGCTTTGTTCCTCAACTAAGGCTCTTCTGCCTGGTTTCCTGACAGAGAGCACAAACCCCATGGAGTCAGTAACACTTCCACCAGACACACATTACAAATTTCAATACTGGATCCACTACGGTAAATATTGTACTGCTTTTGTTTTGTTATGTAAGAAAATCTATTATATATACATTGGGGTGTAAAATACGATTTTGAGTAAATGTATTGAAATAGATCTTTTGCAAATGAGAAGAAGACCAAGAGTTGGAGGGAGGAGAGAAGGGGAGGGCAAGTAAAAAGAATTAAATTGCGTTATGTACCTGTGGCAACTACCCACAATGAAGGTAATCATTATGCACTGCAAACATACTAATGAAAATTTAAAAATTTAAAAATGAAATATTTATTTTAGTCAAGCAAACTGCATCTCCATTCTCTCACATAAATGCCCTTTTGGTGAGGGAAAATAATATGAAAATACACTCATTTTGTTTTCAAATTTGCAAATCTGCTGTGCGTAAACCATGCTGTACCTTAGAGCTCTAGGGTTATTCCATACACACACACACACACACACACACACACACACACATCCAGCATCACATCTCTAGCCCACATCTCCCAATTTTCTTTCATCTCTTTTCATCTACTGATAGTTGTTATTTTATTTTTCTACACATTCAACATTTTTAAGGTACCACATGTAAATGAGATTACATAGTTTTTCTTTGGTCTCTGGCTTGTTTCACTTAGCATCACAACCTCCAGGTTCATCCACATTGTAGTAAATGGCGGGATTTCCTGCTTTCTTAAGGCAAAAAAAATAATATTTCACCTTAAAATATGACTAAATCAGACACAATTTCAGAACAAAATAGAAAAGTACAGTGACATCTGTTTAGTGTCATTTGATACATTTTCATGAAATCAAATGTTAATTGTGTACCTGTCTTGATAGTGCAATGACAGAGGGCTAAGACTTATTTTGTGGACAGGATAAGAAAAATGAAGAATATATGCACTGAGTTATTAGAAAAGGAAAAAGGCTAATAAATACACAGTGAGTCCATTTAATAATTTTTTCTCACCTCTATTACCATCTACGTTACCAACACTGTCCAAAGTAGCAGTGCTTCAAACCGATAGATATTTCAACCATTGACACCATGAAAGTTTCCTGGTCTCCATTTCAGTCCAGCATATTAACTACAGGGTGATCAGGACATCTGCATAAATTGTGACTGATGGAAATAGTGAATGGGACTTATGATGGTATTTTCAACAGTTTCTCAGAGCTCTTGTAATACTTTCATTATACTTAGTAATTTAAATTGATAGCTGGAGATGAAACTGTCATGAATTTTTAGAGGATTCTAACCATGGGATTAAAAGAGTTAAGTTGTTGCCACTGTACTAAGAGTTAAATGGGTTCATTTGCATTTTAATTCTAAGAGTGGTTTCAAATATGTCTGATAGAACTTAATAGAAACAAGTTTAAAACTTGGAATAATACGTCAATCTTGAGAGAAATCATAGTATGGAAAAGAGTTTTCTGGACAAGCACTTAAATGTGTTTAATGTAGCAAATGAAAGAAGCTACAACTCTATTTTTCTATTTGCTCTAACAAATATGTCTGATAAAGAAGTGAAGAAAAGGTATCTTTTAATTAGAGTCAAAAATGTTGGTAATATATCAGTTTAATGGCCCATAAGATTCTTCTCCTACACATATACAAATTGCATATTTTGTAATGATGATGCATATTATCCATTAGTCCCAAACAGTACTGTGTCTGCACTGTTCAAGGAATAATACTATTCCATTATGCATTTTTCTTAACATTAATATTCACTATTTTACAAAACTGACATTAAATCTATTTCAATAGATTATTATGTGAAGTGAATTCCTCTCTTCATTTTTGAAAGTTGAATTTTTGTTTTATTTTTTGAAAGTTAAATATTGTGTCTTTTGTTCCTTTTTAAATTCCTACTCCATTCTAATGCATAATGTCCTTTACTTACATGGAGAGAATATGTCTTAGGTGTTTTCTTTTTTCATGAATTCATTAAACTAGATGAATATTTTATACCAGGAACAATAAAATGAAGTAGGCGTGGTGGTGCATGACTGTAATCCCAGCACTCAGGAGCCTGAGGCAGGAGGATCCTTTTGGATTCAAGGCCAGCCTAGGCTACAAAGTGAGTTCAAGGCCAGTCCGAACCGCAGAGCGAGACCTCATCTCAAAAAGAAGAATAAAAAAAGAATAAAAAGAACTTACTAAACACAACTTTAATACAGTGATTTATTTTGTGATACATAGCAAAGCTTTAATAATGTTACTTACAATTATTTTTTTAAACAGATTAATCCATTATAGATCAATTATATAATAATCTCAATCTGCAAATACATTCCGAAAATCATCGTGTCACAGAGATACTCTAGTGGTAATTAGTAAGGGTGTTGAGCTACTTATTTCTGATTTAATGGCAAAATTAGGCAGCTTCAAACATTGTACATTCACTAAATGGTGAAATCACCTAATGTTATTAACATTAATTTATTGGGGAAAAACACTAGACAGAGAACTGACACAGGTCAAACTTTATTATGAAGTTATTACTGACACAACTTTGTTATATGGTATAATTTTTCAGTATTTCAATTCATGTAATAATGGCAGTACCTGTATTTTTAATGTCTTAGTTTTTCATTTTTATCAAGAAAAAGTCATAACATCAATTTCATGGCCTCTGAAACACAAAATTGATATCTGTAATTAATAATATTGAAATAACTGTTTACTCTTTTGCATTCCAAAGCTAGTATACTATTTTTGAGAAATGATTTTCATAGATTACTTTATGAAACCAACATACAAATGAAAACTCAGATACGAAGCATCTTTCTCTCTTTCTCTTCCCTTTGTATTTCTTTATGTTTCTGGTTTTAATTCTCCAGACTGTACATGATCAATTGCAAAGCTTTCTTCTCTATTTAACCAACTAAGCAACTAAAATCTCTACATTTTGATTGCCTCTTTACTTGTCCTTAAATGTAGCTCAAAATTAATTATTAGTATGAGAATTCCCATAAAATTCCAAAATCTTTCTACTTCCTCTGTGCTCATTGAGTGTGTTTGCTGACAAAATCTCCTTTGCTGCAATTATTTTGTGATTTAGATCCAGAGCTTCTCCAATGCAGCATTTTATGTCACCTATTCTTCCATCTCCAGGTATCTGGTGTCTAGTACCAACACTTACGTATAAACCAATAAGTAAATGAATTAAACAGACAAGAGTACTCTTTCCCTACATCTGATATTCAGTAAATTTTAAGTCAGCCTGCCCCTATCAGAGTGTCAGTCATAATCCTTGGAATTCATATCTTCAGAAAGAAGGTGATGATTGCAATCACATTTTTAATAAACATAGTAGCAGAATACATCATAAATTTAAAATGACTCAATATTTGTCCATGACCATTCAAAGTAAAGATGTATTTCCCTTACATAACTGTGCTTGTTACCAGAATGAACTCTTTCACACCAACAGGAACAGTAGAGGTATAGTTCACATTTTCTTCAGTTTTACATCAGTACGTGTTTACACTGAATGATGACTACATTCTGGGGAATTGGTACACATATAAGATTTGGTACATATATATAATTCTGATTTTCATCCACTTCTCCTTCCTTTCCTCCTCCCTCCCGCTATCTTTTGAACCTTAAAAATAATCTATCTTCCTCCTTCCTATTATCTACCTTTCATGTTGCTCTTTATTTCTATTTTGAGCTTCTCATATGAGAGAAACAATGCGGTGTTTAAGTGTGTGTATCTGATTTATTTCATTTAAAGTTATGGCCTCAATATGCTCCATTTTCCTGTAAATGACTGAAGTTTATCCTTTATGG